>JACXGK010000129.1:0-17481 GCA_016801125.1 Novumbra hubbsi | reverse complement strand
AAACCTTAGTGCATACTCAACATTGTTCAGTTACATATAAAACGTAAAGCTACATTTTTTCAGTTCATTCCCCGTCCATGAATCCCTCGAATTCTTCTTCTTCAGTGTCCGAATTGAACAGTTGGGCGACTACGGCATCCAACCT
This sequence comes from Novumbra hubbsi, assembly GCA_016801125.1. NCBI lineage: Eukaryota > Metazoa > Chordata > Actinopteri > Esociformes > Umbridae > Novumbra > Novumbra hubbsi. Next base: position 17,336 of record JACXGK010000129.1, on the reverse strand, counting down.
GCCCCGCTTCCTCTCGTCATTATCCGAGTCAGTGTCGCTGCTGTTGCCTGGCAGTTTAGAGATTATTCCTGCCTTCGTGAAAGCTCGGATCACAGTTGAGACTGATTTATCCATATATGGATCCATATATAAAGCGCTCCAGATTATAAGGCGCACTGTCGTTTTTTTAGAAAATTAAAGGCTTAAGAGCGCCTTATAGTGCGGAAAATACGGTAACTAATTACTTCTCTGCATGATACATGTATACATTTCATGTAACTTTGGTGCACTTTCTATGTATGTATTTCATTTAATTGTTTTTGTTTCATGTTGTGTGTAGAATACATCATACCATCTTTTAAGGACAAATTTGCTGATGTTTTCTGTAAATCCACCTGCTCCCATTAAGCCCCCTAGACTGTGTTTTAATGGATATTTTCCTTTGACCTTTGTACCATTTTCCTCAGAACTTGTTTGTATGGTTAAGATTTTCTTCATACAGTTGTGCTCAAAAGTTTGCATACCCTTGGAGAATTGGTAATATATGTACCATTATTAAAGAAAACCTCAGTGAGCAGGCAAAACACATTTCCTTTATTTCTTATGGGATTCATTTTGAACTGTAGGTCATAACAGAATGGCACAATCATAAAACACAACATGGCAACGAAAAAATGAAATGACCCCTGTTCAAAAGTCTGCATACCCTTCGTTCTTAATACTGTGTATTGCCCCCTTTAGCATCAATGACAGCATGCAGCCTTTTGTAATATTTGTCTGAGACCACAAATTCTTGCAGGTGGCATTGCTGCCCGTTAGTCTTGGCAAAATGCCTCCAGGTCATGCAAAGTCTTTGGTTGTTTTACATGAACCGCACGTTTGAGATCTCCCCAGAGTGGCTCGGTGATATTAAGGTCAGGAGAATGTGATGGCCACTTCAGAACCTTCATCTTTTTCAGCTGTAACCACTGGAGTGTCATCTTGGCCTTGTGCTTAGGGTCATTGTTGTACTGGAACGTCCAAGAGTGTCCCATGCGCAGCTTTGTGCAGAAGAATGCAAATTCTCTGCCAGTATTTTCTGATAACATGCTGCATTCATCTTGCCATCAATTTTCACAAGATTCCCTGTGCCTTTAGCGCTCACCCCCCCAAAAAAAACATCAGTGAGCCACCACCATGCTTTCACTATAGGCCTTGTTGACCCCTCTCCAAACATAGCGCTTATGGTTGTGATCATGAAGCTCTATTTTGGTCTTGTCACTCCAAATTACAGTGTGCCAGAAGCTGCGAGGTGTGTCAGGGTGTTTGTCGGGCATATTGTAACCTGGCTTTTTTGTGGCATTGGCGCAGTAAAAGCTTTTTTCTGGCAACCCAACCACCCAGCAAATTTTTGTTAAAGTTTCGTCGTATTGTGCTCCTTGAAACATCCACACCGTCTTTTTCCAAAGCATCCTGTGTTTCTCCTGTGGGTTTACCTGTAGGTTTTTCTTTGTATCCCGAACAATTCTTTTGGCAGTTGTGGCTGAAATCTTTCTTGGTCTACCTGACCTTGGCTTGGTTTCAAGAGATCCCTGAATTTTCCACTTCTTAATAAGTGATTGAACAGCACTGACTGGTATTTGGATATATTTTTATATCCTTTTCCATAAGATCACTCTCCTTCAATAAAAAACATTTGCTTTTCATGATCATTCATATTCTTTGCCAAAGAATGCAAACTTTTGAGCACAACTCTATATGTATTTATCAACAAATCTGAAGTGGGCTTATTTGGAACACCCATGGGCTTAAAGGGTCATTAGGTACTTATTACTTAATGTGTACCTAATGAACCATGTCAGACTTTCAGCATATTTCGACTAATTAAATAATAAAAACATTCGAAATTGGTATAAATGAATTATTGACACTGCAAATGAAAGATTACACTTTCATTTTAATTAAAAATGTCAAACTTATATTGGGTCAGTATGAATAGTGAATGTCTGAAAAGCGGATTCGGTGAGCTTAATAAGGACATTTACCCTACATCTTCAATTATTATAACAAAGCCATAGTATTCATTCAATTTATTTTTTAAAGATACAGAAATAAACTTCATTTTACGCCTGCATTTTAGCCATGTCAACAGTCAATATCAACAAAGAATGCAATGGTACTTCTCTAGAGTCCAGCTGAAGTGTAAGCTTACCTGTATGCAGCAAAATGTGTAGGACAAACTGGAAATAAAGATTTCCACTGTACACAATCACTGAGCCGAGTGTTGTTCATTGCCAACTAGAGAACCTTGTTCTCTTCAGAAGTCCTGAAAACCTTTCCACGATATGCTGCATCATATTTCCATAAAATTGATGGGTAGTGGAAAGGTACAGCCATCTTTAGACAGAGCCAATTTACACCCAAACAAGCCACTTTTAAAATGACAAAGCAACCAGCAGGTCTAGTTATTATATAATTCAAAAGAAAGGATCACCAGTTTTGGAATGGCCAAATCAAAGCCACTTCTTAATCCCATTGAGATGCTGTGGGGTGATTTGAAATGGGCTTTGCATGCAAGAAACTCCTTAAACATCATACAGCTGAAAACATTCTGCATGAAGAATTGGGGAAAAAAAATTCCCAGTTGATGTCAGAGATATCGTAGACAGTTATAGGAAATGTTTTATTGGGGTTATTCCAGGGGGCAAGACAATTATTAAGACATGAGGTGTCCTAAATTTTTCCTCAGTAGGAAATGGCATCTTCATATATTGGTTCAAATACATCATTTATCAATAGATATTGTTTGAAAGAAAAAGTATTGATATGTCCATATTTCTTAAAACATAACTAAATATTTCATGGGGTGTCCTAATTTTCTCACATGACTGCACAACTCTAACCAAGAAGTTGACAAATACGTTTACTTTGAAGACCATGTTTTTGCAGATAACAGATTTCATCCAAATCATTTTGTAACTGTTTGCATGTAACGTATTGAATGTAATCCGTTACTCCCCAATTCTGTACAGATGCTCAATAGCCTGGTCATCAGCTACTCTTTACTCCCCACTGCATTTTGAAAGAAAGTAAATGAGTGGGATCCAAATCGTCTGCGGGAAGTCTTGCAGATCAATGTAGGGTGACTTTCTGAGAGCTGTTGCCGCATGGCAGATGGCACTAAATTTGTTTGCTAAATACGACGATTGGTTTTGCAGGCTATCTGGTCTCTTTTTCCCCTCCTCTGCTCTTCTCTATTACTCTCACTGAAGGGCTGTGCTTGTCCTGATGTTGTTGCGTAATGTTTTCAAAGAGCTTGGGGCGAATAATCTTCATCTGGTTCTGTCCGTCTGTTTTGATGTAAAGGCTGCAGGCAGGAGGAACTGGTGTGTCTAGTTGTTAGCAAGAGGAAAATATAACATCTGGACATCAAATGCACAAGCCTCTTTATCTTAATGGAAATCTGCCACCATGGAAACAGGTGTATTAAGCAAATTCAGAAGTTGTAAAGACAAAGCCGTAGGCAACCGTAAAACAATAATCTGTCACATGCAGGACTAAAAAATTGATTTTTAAAAAGGATGTGCAATTAAAAACCTGATTTTCCTGTTTAGCGATATTGTCACACTAGGAGGTCGAAATAGTACTGAAATTGATAACATCATGATAATTACATTTTTGTTTAATAGACCAATGACTGTTCATTTATTCAAGTGTGTTTTTGATAAATATATAAACAAACCAACAGAAATGTATTACACATAATCTGCTGGTAAATATGATATGATGTTTAAATTCATTTTGAATAGCCCAAAGACATATTTCTCACACTTTTCCAAGCAAAAATGGGTTGGTGTAATTTTCTACTGCTTTTGAAGGCTTATGTTCAGCATTTGTGAAGACTCTATAGCCAATGTATGAGAAATTGAGGCACAGCACTTGCATGACTATTTCTATCTGACAACAACAGGCAGAGCCACTTCAGTGAAGATAACACACCCTTTGCACTTGTATGTGCCGGTTTGTTTGTGATGATGACTCTAATTGCAGTGACTGTGCTGTGGAGTGGATAGGGTTAGCTAGGGCCAGGGAACAGGGTCATCCAGCTAGCATGGAGGGATCTCTCCTACTGCACACATGCTATTTAGGTTTTAACCTTGTTTAAAATACCAGAGATGAACTTCATCTTCACTACTGTAAATGTGTTGCGACGGTGTTGGTTGCATCAAGGACTGACACAAAAAATATATGGAGACAAGCCTTTGTTATGAAATTAATTGAATATGAAGTTTTGTTATCTTTAATCAAATGATAACAACAAATCCAGCTATAATCACCTATGAAAACAAAATGAAAGTATCTGAATATACTATGAAAAAATTAGGTCACCACGTGAAATAATTTGTTATTTTTTTAAGAAATATGAACATATCAATATTTAATCTTCTTTCAAACAGTAACAATAGATAAAAGTGATGTAATGTAATCAAAAACAATGAAATGTTAACCATGATATCATTTATTTAAAAGAATATGTACAAATATGCCATTAGGACACCCCAAAGTTAGGACACCCTAATAGCTGGTATTGCCCCTTTTAAATTCATAGTGGATTCTATGAGAGTGAGCAGGCCCTGCTGCAGCAAAGCAACCCCAGACCATGACATTTCCACCCCTCATGCTTCACAGTTGGTATGATGTTCTTGTGCTCAAAACCTGTCTTTGTTTGCATTCATCTGTCCAAAGCACATTGTTCCACAAGTCTTTGTCAAGGTGTTCTCAGGCAAAATGTTGTCTTGCCATTATGTTTTTGTTTAAAGCAAGGGTCCCTCCTTGCACACCTCCCTTGCAAATCTAACTTTTCTCTTTCTTATGGTAGATGCATGTGCTTTGACATCAACTGTGGCAAGAGCTACCTGTGGGTCCTAATTTTTTTTTGACTTTTAAGCATCTTATGGTCTGCTCTTGGGCTTAACTTGCTAGGATGGCCTGACCTTTGCATGTAGGCAGTTGTTTTTCATGTTCTCCACTTGGAAATTATTTTCTGGACAGTGCAATGGCTGAGAAATGGCTAAAAACGAAAGACACGGAGGGTTCTGGAATGGTCAAGTCAAAGCTCGGATCATAATCATATTCAGATGCTGTGGGGTTATTTGAAACAGTTGTGCATTCAAAAAACCCCTCAAACATCACACAGCTAAAAATATTCTGTATAGAGAAGTGGGAAAAACTATTGAGAAGAGTGGGAAAAACAAACAAGAGTGTAATAACTTTTTAGAAATAGCATCTTCATACATCTTTTTTAAATTAATTATATATTTTTTTTAAAGTCATTGGTTCAATTACATCACCTTTATCTATAGATATTGTTTGAAAGAAGATCAAAGATTGACATATTTCCATATTTCTTAAACAATAACAAAATATTTCATAGGGTGTGCTAATTCTTTCACATTAATGTAGCTTGAACCTGTAATAAATTACTATTTATATCTTTCCATTTTGATGCAAACAGAAATTTACTGTTTATTACAAGTATTGTATATTTGATATTTTTACTTCAATTGTGTCACGTCCCGCGACGTCGCCGGAGTTCTAGTCGTCATTGCTCGTGTTGTCCTGTTTCCCATGTCCTGTGAATGCGCCCTTCCCTAATTCCCTACAGGTGCAACCTGTTGGCCTGCCTTATAATCCCTCCTGTGTCTTGTCCTTGTGTCCGTTATTGTTACATGTATGCGGAGAGCGTATGCACGTTTGCACTGCTTTAAATATCCAGCGAATGCGCTGGTTCTCGGGGCCATTGTATTTTATTATTTACCTGTGTGCTACCGAGCACCCTTTTGTTTGGTTCTCCTCCTTTGGGAGTATTGCCTTTAAAGAATAAAAACACTACAACGCACCTGCGTTTTGGTCCTGCCTCACCTACGCATCACAAATTGTTTGACCAGCTATGTTTTTATTCTTTGTTGAGCTGTTTAAAATGACATTTGATTAAAAAGTATATCATGTATTTTCTTATAATTTCTTTGAATGTAAAATGTTTCATTTTACTGGGTTTTTTGGCTTTATTGCTGAGTTTTCAAAACTCTTTTCCACACATGGTCAGACAGAGATTAAAATGGGATTGAAACTATCAGAAATGTACTACATTTTCTGTTACTCGAGCTTGAATATATTTTTACAAGAATATAAAGTGTTTGACAGTATTTGGGGGAGCGGATATGGTTAGCTGGATAATGAACACAGAGCTTCACAGAAGTGTCATCAAAGAGGCCCTGGCACCTCTCTGGGTTGCCTTGTAACATCATCTAAGTCACTGTCACACTCACGTACCTTCATTTCCACATCTTAAAATGAGTATGACATAGTAAGGTTCAATATCTTACAGAGTTCTGAAACTGGAATATGGCAAAGGGGAGGAAGACTGAAAGGCTTCAACAGGCTTTTTTGCAATTACACAAACTACTTGGCTGGCCTATCCAACTGCTGTTCAGTTCAAATGATATCTTTCATTCTGGAAAGATTATGGTTTAGCACACTACCAAAAAAAGTGATTTTTATAAGCTGAAGCTACTTTGCTGCAGATATTTTCACAACTTCTTTTTCTCCCCTTAGACAACTCCATCAGCATTTTAGCCAAGCATGACACCTTCCGGCGCCAGAAACAGGAGATGTACTTCCTACCCATAATTGTGACTGACAATGGAAATCCTCCAATGAGCAGCACTAACACGTTGACCATCCGAGTGTGTGGGTGCAGCAGGGAGGGAATCGTTCAGTCGTGCAACGTGGAAGCCTACGTGCTGCCCATCGGCCTCAGCATGGGAGCTCTGATTGCCATTCTTGCGTGCATTATACTACTTTTAGGTAAGATAACACTGATACTTAACATTGGTGAATGTTGAGAAATATTTTGCACATGAGCACGTGACCTTGACATGTCCACTTGTTTGGCAGTTATAGTGGTGCTGTTCGTGACGCTGAGAAGACACAAAAACAAGCCGCTTGTTATCAAAGACGACGAGGATGTGAGGGAGAACATAATCCGCTACGACGATGAAGGGGGTGGGGAAGAAGACACTGAGGCCTTTGATATTGCCACACTGCAAAACCCGGATGGAATCAATGGCTACCTGCCCCGCAAGGATATCAAACCGGACCTGCAGTTCATGCCCAGGCAGAGTGGTGGCCCTAACGGTGTGGATGTGGACGAGTTCATCAACGTCCGACTCCACGAGGCAGACAACGATCCCACAGCCCCTCCATATGACTCCATCCAGATCTACGGCTACGAGGGCCGGGGCTCCATCGCTGGTTCTCTGAGCTCCCTGGAGACTGCATCCTCAGACTCGGATCAGAACTATGACTACCTCAGAGAGTGGGGTCCACGTTTCAGAAGACTTGGGGAGCTCTACTCAGTGGGTGAAAGCGATAAGGAGACTTGACCTTAGATCAACAGAGACCCTCTGATTTTGTCCACATACTTGTGTATTATGCTAGGGTTTGCCAGCTTTTAGAAACAGCTGTTTAAAAAAGGGGGCCACCTTTTTTACTCTTAGAGTGAAGTAGAGCGTTCATCATCTATCACATCAAGCGCACATGTATTGTTGAGCCAAACTTAAAGTCTATATTAGGAGGTCTATGATTCTTGTGGAGTGTAACTTAGATTCTGTTGTGGAGTGTCTAGCAGTATTTGGGGTATTTGTCATTCGCTGTGACTGCCAGAAGCATAAAGACCTGGATTGTTGGTAGTCGCCTGATGAAAGAAGACAGAGGGATTGTGTGAAGTTTTACAGCTTCAACAACATGATGAAAGATCAACCTCCAAGGCCACAGAACAATGGTAATACTGAGTGGACCTCAGATCTTTTTCCCACCAAGCTAATCGGAAAACAAAAAGACAAAAGCAATATGGACTACATTACGATGTTGAATGTATGTATAATTTGACAAAGCAAAAACAAAACAACTTCAATATTGGCTTTAAAGGAATTAGTTTAGATATTATTTGATACCAGGTGGCCACATTTATAAACGGTCTGAGCCAGACGTCTTGCTTTATACAACTATTTGTATTTACACGCTCCCAAGTGTGGTTCGCAAATATTACTAGCCTATAAAGACTAAAGTGAAAGACAAAAAAATTGAAATGTAGAAACTTTGAGGCCTTCTTTTTACAGAAGCAAGCATTAAATACAATTGTATTCAAATGTTTTTTTTAAATGATCTTGATTCCTCATTATTGTGTTATGATTTGTTTTTTTATATATCTGTTCTTATTTGCGTTTTTCATGTGGTACAGCTTATATGTCAGTGGGAGTTTAGATTTATGCCTTCTCAGCTGTTCTTTCTACCCCCAAAACTATTTCATCAGATCTAAACATGTTTGGATATTGCCATCAATCTGGTATTTAGAAAGCGGTAATTTGTGTCAAATGAAAATACAGATTAAATTTAATTTAGATATTAGAAGGAAAGGGAACTTTTACACATACATGTGGTGTGTGTGAGTGTGTGTATACTGTTTCTCGTTTTTCTGTACACAGAGTTACAAGTAACCATTTAAGCACAATACCTGGAATTATTTAACTGATGTGAATATTCAACCCCTTAACATTCTGTTTCATTTAGGAACCACTGGAAACATCAACCCATGAAAATGAAAACACAGACTCTTGCATATTGTACCACGCTGTATGATAGTAGACAAAAAAAGACATGTACATAGAGTTACTGCTAATGTCCTTAGCTTTCATTGAGGTGGTAGGTTTTCTCTATGCACGTTAGCTCTTGCACATGAGAATCTAAAATGGCACTACAGCTGCGTGCATACTCAATTTGTACTGATACAATATATGGCAGTTCTCAGTAGACTTAACAATATATATGAATTAGTCTTACATGCAGATCATATTTTATACTGTGCTTTAATGCTTATAAATGTGTATGTTTAATTAATTACTCCCTGTAATGTAATCGAAGATATCCTGTATTGTTTCCTACTTTGTGAAATATATTTTTATAAATATTGCTGAATGGGTCTAGTTTTCATTAACCGCTAATGTGCTTGGAAACAAAGAGGGCTTTGGACAATTTCTACTTGTTTTACTGTATCAATTTCCATCACTTTGCCTCAGGAAGAACCTATGTCAAAATGTCAAGACCTTACATATCGTATCATTAGCAAGCATTTAATTGGTAGAATATGCACTGATTAGTTTCACAACCTATTTTTACCAAAAGTCTTTGCTCACAGTACAGGAACCAACAAAGAAAAATGACATATGAGTCATTGAGGTCAAAGGCATGGTATTATCAAAATTATTGACGGTGGCCCTAAATGTTAAATGGCAGCCAGGAAAAAAAATTGAAATGCCAAAGGCTTATCGTTTAAACCCCCTAGCAGCTTTCTTTTTTCTGACAAAACGTACTGGGATGATGAAGTCATGATTTTATCCACATAAGATGGTGGGATTGTTCTCAGCTTACCCTGTCTTAAGCAAATATTTGTTTCTATTTAGCATGATAATATAACAGCTTTTCATGATTGCGAACACTAAAACACTAAATAAATCATTTTACAACATTTCTAACGGAAGACCATGTATATAAACCCACTAAAAATATGTACCTGTTTTCAAAAACAAATCTCTTTTGCCTTCACACTTTCATGCAAAACTCTAGCCACAACTCTCTTTGTTAAGAACAATTGTCACGATGTTGTCCTGTAGCAAAACCTGCCATTTAATAACAAAACTCAAATCATTGCAATTCTAACACTCGAGGTGTGAACACTAAGAAGCATAATTATTCAACAACAAATCTATGTTGGAATGAATAAAAAGGGCTCATCAGTGTTCAATGGATGCCAACATCGGAGACAGAGAAAGAATGAGAGAAGGTGGATGAGCAGAGGAAGAAGAACAGTGAAATTCATGACACAGTACTTGGCCATGTTTTAGTACATGTTATAACAATGAGGAAACCAACGTAAGAGTACAGCCAAACCATAGATCTGACTACTTTTTTTGTATTTTGAGTCTGTATGCATGAGCACACACAGGGCAGTATAGGAAAATGCCCTGGACTCATATTCATGTAAAATATAATTGTTGTTTTTCATTTGTAGAATTGAGACAAAAACCCTTTCAAAAAAAAAAAAAATCCCCCTTGTCGTCCTGGTTTAAATTTTATGCATTGTGAATTACAGTGCAAACCCACAAAATGAATAAAGTATTTTCTGTAGCTTGCAATTCAGAATTTATAGTATATTTTATTATCTTGCCAAGTGCAAAATAGATAGGGATGAATTAATGACCCATTAGAGTAATTGCAAAAATATATTTTGCCACATTGTGTAATTAATGTGTTGGGAGATGTAAAAAACAGGTGAGGGCTAGACGAGAGTCGTAGTCAAGGGCAGGTAGGGAACTGGTACACGAAAAGACTGTTAGAGAAATAATCCAACGAAAGGTTGACTTAGGTTTAGAAAGAACGCTCAGTACAGACGTATAACGTACAATACCACACAATGACCAAACAGAAATAAATGAAATATATTTCACCCCAATAGGTAACAGGTGTAGCCAATAACGGAGTAACCGGGCTGCATTCAGAAACCAAAACAATGGGAACGGAAACCACGGGTAAAACAAAACAACAAGACCAATGAAAACCAAAAAATAAGGAGCGAAGGACACAGAACATTACAGTACCCCCCCCCCCCTCAACGGGAGGCTCCCGACGACCTGACACACCCCCACGAACAACACCTGCCCGAGGGGAACGGCGCAAAGAGCCAGGAGGATGGCCACGCGGACGCGGAGCAGGGCAGAGGGGATGAACCCGATGAAACATCCGAATAAGGTCCGGATCGAAGATGCCCTGCGCGGGAACCCAAGACCTCTCCTCAGGCCCATAACCCTCCAAATCAACCAGGTAGTGCAGTCCATCCCGGCGACGACGGGACTCTAGAAGGGCCTTGACGCGGTAAGCAGGACCGCCGTCGACTTCCAGAGGAGGAGGCTGAGCGGCAAGAGGCGGATGGAGAGGGCTGTAGTGCACAGGCCTGAGCAGGGACACATGGAACGATGGAATTATTCTGTAGTGAGCAGGCAACTGCAACCGGTAGGTGACAGGATTGATACGGGACATTATCTTGAAGGGCCCAAAGAACCGAGGGCAGAGTTTCTTACATGGCAGCCGAAGGTGAATGTCCTGCGTCGACAGCCACACACGTTGTCCCGGGTGATACACCAGCGTGGGACACCGGCGCCGATCGGCCTGGGTCTTCTGGGCAGCCACGGCTTGCTGCAATCGGCAATGGGCTGTATCCCACACGCGTCTGCTGTTCCGGAACCATTCGTCCACCACCGGAACATTTCTTAGGGTCTCGTCCTACGGGAAGAACGGTGGTTGGTACCTGTACTCACACTGGAAAGGGGTGAGACGAAGAGACGAGTGCAGCAACAAGTTCTGAGCATACTCAACTCAAGGCAGATACCGACTCCAGTCCCGTATAGTTGCCGAGCACTGCTGCAGGTATTTTCCGATTTCCTGGTTTAGTCTCTCCGTTTGACTGTTGGATTCCGGATGATGGCCGGAGGAGTGACAAACTGTAATCCCCTTACGTCGACAGAAATCCCCCCAGACTCGTAAGACGAGCTGAGGACCGCGATATCCTCCGGAATCCCAAACTGTCGGAAAACCTGCTGAAAAACACAGTCTGCCAACTCCATGGCAGTAGGCAGGTGAGTAAGGGGAACCAGACGACACATCTTAAAGAATCGGTCCAAGATTACGAGGATGGTTGTATACCCCTTAGAATCAGGAAGGACAGTCATGAAATCCATGGCGATGTGAGACCATGGTCTGTGTGGGATGGGGAGTGGCATGAGCTTACCCGCCGGGAGGTGGCTGGGGCTTTTGGTTCGAGCAAAGACGGGGCAGGAAAGCACATAGTCACGGACATCTGCATCCAGGGAGGACCACCAGTACCGATGGGACAGCAGTGCAATGGTCCGTGTGATTCCCGGATGCCGAGACCCAAGTGATGTGTGGCACCACAGTAGTAGTTGTGGCCGCACGGAGGCCGGCACGTACGTCTTCCCAGGAGGCGTATCCAGCGAAGCCGGCTCGTTGTGGAGGGCTGCCGTGAGTTTTTTGGTACCTCAGGGGGCAACCGCTACTCTGGGAAAGAACAGCACCCACTCCAAGTTCAGAAGCATCCACCTCTACTACGAAGGGACGGTCAGGATCGGGTTGATGCAGGATTGGTGCTGTAATGAATCAGGGCTTGAGTGTGTTAAAAGCATCATTGGCTGCTTCATTCCATACAATCTCTTTGGTGGTTTGACTGGTTAACGACAACAAGGGAGCTGCAATAGCGCTGAAATTGGCCACAAAACGTTGGTAATAATTGGCGAAGCCCAGAAAGCGTTGCACCTCCTTGACTGTTTTTGGTTGAGCCCAATCGCGTACAGAGGATACGACTGAGTCTCTCATACTCACACCACTAGGAGTCAGCAAAACCCCTAAAAAGCCAACCGATGTGACATGAAAAACGCTTTTCTCCGCTTTAACAAAAAGCTGATACTTCCGTAGACGGGTGAGTACGCTTTGCACGTGAGTGATATGTTCAGCCAGGTTTTGGGAGTAGATTAGGATGTCGTCTATATATATGACCACAAACCGGTCAATCATGTTGTGGAAGATTTCGTTCATAAACGATTGAAAGACTGAGGAGGCATTGGTTAGACCAAACGGCATGACCAGGTATTCGTAATGTCCTCTGTGCGGAAGGACCTCCGTCTTCCATTCATCTCCCTCACGTACGTGCACCAGATTGTAAGTGCTATGCAAATCGAGTTTGGAATAGATCTTGGCTCTCCCTAATAGTTCAAAATTAGCCGGAATTACCGGAAGAGGGTACAATTTTTTTATGGTCACCTCGTTCAGGGCTCGATAGTCGATGCAGGGACGTAACCCGCCATCCTTTTTCCCCACAAAGAAGAAACTGGAGGCTGCAGATGATGTTTAAGGACGAATAAAGCCCTGTTGGAGGCTTTCGTCGATATAAATGTTCATGGCCTTGGCCTCCGGCATGGAAAGAGGATATATGCGCCGTTTTGGACGGGTAGCCACGGGAACCAGATCTATGGTGCAATCCCATTGACGGTGCGGGGGTAGCAGAGTAGCCCTCTGTTTACTGAACACGTCCAGCAAGTCCTGGTACTTGGAGGGTATAGGATTGGCAAATCCGGATACGGACTCCTCGATGGTGGTGGTTTTACTTGGGAGGCTGAGGCAGCTCTTATGACACATGGGGCTCCAGGCCAGGAGCTCGATTTTTCTCCACGAGATCACGGGGTCTTGCAGGTTTAACCACGGGAATCCAAGTACCAGAGGCTTATGAGTAGTTGTATGGTTTCAGTATGCACGGTGCCGAGGGTTATTTCCGCGGTTTGATTGTTAATGACTCCTTTCCAGAGCGGTTGCCCGTCAAGGGAATTAATCCTTAAAGGGGGAGAGAGAGAGCATAGATTAACTCCCAATCTTTTAGCCATTTGTTCATTGATAAAATTGCCGGCTGCTCCGGAATCTATCAAGCCCTCCGCTTTGAGTGACAACTTGCCCACGGTGAGCTGCACAGGAACATAAAACTGCCTCTGTGGGATATTGAACAGGCAGGAGACGCCAACCTGGACACTGGGTTGTTTCCATGGGTTTTGACGAGGAGGTCTGCGAAGACATCGGCTGAGGAGGTGTGTCTTTTCCCCGGAGTAGATAATCCCTCTGTCCTCGCGGTTCGGCCAGAAGACGGTCAATGGATATGGACATGGTGATAAACTGATGGAGATCAGCGGTGTCTCCTCGGCAGGTAAGTTCGGCTAGGAGTGCAGGTGTGAGACCGCGTCGGTACACGGTTAACAACGCTGGTTCGTTCCAACCGCTTCCCGCGGCGATGGTGCAAAACTCCAGCGCGTAATCCGCCGCTGTACGTTTTCCCTGACGTAGCTCACAGAGTTGATCCCCCGCACTCTTTCCCGACGCTGGGTGGTTGAACACGGCTCTGAAATGGGCCAGAAATCTCGGTTCCGAGAACAACTGGGGGGAATTGGAGGTCCACAGAGCAGTAGCCCAATTCAGGGCTCGGCCGGTTAACAATGATATCACAAAGTCGATCTTGTCCCGGTCACAGGAAAAATGGTCCGACCGATGCTGTATGTACAATTTACATTGCATGAGGAATCCTTCGCATTTCCCTGGAGTTCCATCATATTTGTTCGGCATGGATATGGACACGGGCGTACTCAGTGGGCGTGGGGGCTCGCCGTAGTAGATCACATAGTTCATCGATCCGAGCATCCTGTTCGGATAGTCGATTTTGGAGATCACTCGGATCCATGTTTGGGAACCGTCCTCCTCTGTCCAATGTTTCCTTTTCTTTGTTTGTTTGTTCGGTAGGTATTCTGTAATGAATGTGTTGGGAGATGTATAAAACAGGTGAGGGCTAGGCGAGAGTCGTAGTCAAGGGCAGGCAGGGAACTGGTACACGAAAAGACTGTTAGAGAAATAATCCAACTAAAGGTTGACTTGGGTTTAGAAAGAATGCTCAGTACAGACGTAGAACGTACAATACCTCACAATGACCAGACAGAAATAAATGACATATATAGGAAACACCCCAATAGGTAACAGGTGTAGCCAATAACGGAGTAACCGGGTTGCGCTCAGAAACCAAAACAATGAGAACAAACAGAAAACAACGGGAAAATAAGACAACAAGACCAAAACCGAAAAATAAGGAGCAAATGACACAGGACATTACACATTGTACAGTTTTAAGGTATTATATTCTTATGAGTGTGAAGTCTGGCGCAAGAATTGTGTTTATAGTTTTGAGCATGTTGTTGTTAAAATAGCAGAAAAATGAATAGCTGTAAAAAAATAGCAGTGGACAGATTTCAACCCATGCTACAGTAGTACGCGTTCACTGGAGTTTGTTTCCTAAACCACTAATTAATGAACAAAACAAGAGTGCTGGATTTCCAATTGACATGTTCAAGTATTTACAAAAAATAATTCTCATGTCAGGATACAATATGTAAGGACAATGTATTTATAGACGGTTGGAAATTGTGTCTGCACTGTGAGATAAACATTTCAAGATGTCACGTCTTATCATTAGCAAGAAGTTCTGTGGCAGTTAATGCTCTGACTGGTTTAAAAAATATATTTCTGTCTGTGTGGTTTGTTTGGAAAGCAAGTTAAAGCGTTGGTATTATCAACACAAACCTAAATGTTAAATGGCAGCCAAAAAAAGAAGCAAATGTCAACCGCTTATCGTTTTCTTATGCTCCTAACAGCTTCTCTTTACTGAAAATAAGTACTGTGGCGATAAAGACATGACTGTATCCACGCAAGTTCCCATCTTAAAGAAATAAAAACATAAACAAGGGCACATTACTAACCATATAAAATGGTTCTAGCAGACAGAAACAGTTTTGAGAGACCATCACAAAGTTTTACAGTTTTAATGTCCAGAGCATTTCCTCAGGCTGCATCACCCTCTGGTACAACTATGTGTTCCAATGGCTCTTTAGAGGGTGGTGAGGTAAGCATAATGCACCTTCCGGGGTATGCCCCCTTCTTTACAGAACATTATTTTAGTCCTTATGGAGCCACATTGAGCCTCATTATGGACCTCACCCAGTCGAGCCAGCATTGTTCATATTGATAACATCTGGCAGAGAGAGATGGATCAGGAGTATTGTAACCTGGATAGTCTGAAAAAAGACCTGATCTGCACCAAGGAGCTCTTTTGCACACACAAAACACACATTTGGTTTTATCTGCACACAGTCACCATGTACCCGCTCAATAATGCTCTCTTCACGGAGACACACAGTTGCTCTCTCACACACTTGCTCTCACTATCACACATCCACAACTCAGTCCATGCTTCAATTACAGCCGTGGCCAAAAGTTTTAAGAATTACACAAATATACATTTTCATTGCAGTCTGCTGCCTCAGTTTTTATGATGGCAATTTGCATACACTCCAAAATGTCATGAAGAGTGATCAGATGAATTGCAGATCATCATGTCAGTGATCCTCTTATTAATTCAGGTGAGAGTGTTGATGAGGACAAGGCTGGAGATCAATTTGTCATGCTGATTGAGTTAGAATAACAGACTGGAAGCTTTAACCCTTAAAAGGAGGGTGGGGCTTGAAATCATTGTTCTTCCTCTGTTAACCATGGTTACCCGCTAGGAAACACATGCAGTCATCATTGCTTTGCACAAAAAGGGATATTGCTGCTAGTAAGATTGTACCTACATCTACCATTTATTGGATTGGAGTATCAATAACTTCAAGGAGGGAGTTTTAATTGTTGTGAAGAAGGCTTTAGGGAATCCAAGAAAGTCCAGCATGCGCCTGGACCGTCTCCTAATGTTGATTCAGCTGCGGGATGGGGGCACCACCTGTGCAGAATTTTCTCAGGAATGGCAGCAGTCTGGTGTGAGTGCATCTGCATGCATAGTGAGGCGAATACTTTTTGAGGATGGCCTGGTGTCAAGAAAAACATCAGGGATAGACTGATGTTCTGCAAAAGGTACACTGATGAATGCCCTTTCCGATAGTTTGGGGCATCTGGAAAAAGGCTTGTCCGGAGAAGAAAAGGTGAGCTTTTCACCTTCACCATCAGTCCTGTGTCATGCCAACAGTACAGCATCCTGAGACCATTCATGTGTGGGGTTGCATCTCAGCCAGGGCAGTGGGCTCACTCACAATTTTGCTTACGAACACGGCCATGAATAAAGAATGGTACCAAAACAACCTCAGAGAGCAACTTATCCCAATACATTAGTCACTTTCCAGCATTTATATATTTCCAAGTAAATGTTTGTGTTTTGGCATAGAACCTTTTGTATTAGCCTACTGATGACAATAACTCTGGACTCTATTGCTAACTGTGTATTTTATACTTGTGTGAACCTTCTTTCATGTCAGAGTTTGTCAGTAACTTAACAGATATCACCATGTAGGATCTGATAGTCAAACAATTTGCTTATGAATAAATACAGTACAAAAGTGACAAAAATGTATCTCCCTATAAAACATGCAGTGAACTATCCAAAAGGTTTAGGCAGTGTGCCTGCTCTCTGGGATCTTATATCCACTAGTCTTATTTGAGTTTGTCACGTCTCCACCTAGCGGTGGCCGCTCCCCTGGTCGCGCAGCCCCCCGGCGTTCGACGTCGCCGGCCTTCTAGGCACCACTGTCCCTGTTTGTCTTGTTTCCCATGTCCTGTGAACGCATCCCTCCCTGATTCCCGGCAGCTGTTGCTTGTTGCCTGTGTATTTAATCCCT
>JACXGK010000128.1:120580-156435 GCA_016801125.1 Novumbra hubbsi | reverse complement strand
AGGAGAGTGAACGAGGTAACGTATCGGTTGCAACTCCCTGCCGATTATCGTATTCACCCCTCGTTTCATGTGTCTCTCCTCAGGCCGGTGGTAGCCGGACCCCTCCAGGGGTCTGAGGTGCGGGAGGTTCCCCCTCCCCCGTTGCAGGTTGACGGGGGTCCGGCGTTCTCGGTTCATTCCATCCTCGACTCGAGGCGTCTGGGAGGGGGCCTTCAGTACCTCGTCGAGTGGGAGGGGTACGGTCCGGAGGAACGGAGCTGGGTTCCGAGGCGGGACATCCTTGACCCTTCCTTGCTCCAGGATTTCCACCGTCGCCGGCCGGATCGCCCTGCGCCGCGTCCTCCTGGTCGTCCCCGGGGTCGGTGTCGTCGCGCAGCTGGGGCTGCTCGTCAGGGTTGGGGTACTGTCACGTCTCCTCCTGGGGACGTGCCCCCTCCTCGCTCAGACAGGGTCCGGCGTTCGGCGGCATCGGCTCTCTAGCTGCCACCGTTCCCCTGTCCCCTCCTTTTGTGTTGATTGTTTGTGATGTCCCATGTCTTCACGAACGCACCTCCTTATTGCGCACACCTGTTGCTTGTTTGTCTCTGTATATATTTGCCTGTGTGCGTCCTGTTCAGTGTTGATTATTGTTACTCGTGATCGTGTTCTCTGTAGTTGATATTCGTATTTCCGTTTTCGATATATTCAACGTACACAACGTTTGTTTCGTGCTTTATTTTGGACTGGTAATAAATACCTTGTTTACACACTCCTGCGCTTTGTTCCGCCTTCACACCGCATTACAGCGGTGACATGGGAAGAGTGTTTTGAAAGGAATTAATTGGCTGTGTGTGATATCGGGAAGGCGTGTAATCTTTCCATCAGATGAATGAGCATGATTACATCATCAAACCCTGATGATTGCTCACGGCCCTTGCATGCATGACTCATGGGATGTCAAGCTTTTCTGATGTTTAGGCATTTCTTAAAAGCAAGAGCATTGTCTTGTTTTTTTATTTTATTTTCTATACTCATCGGGAAAATAACGCAATGGCAATGGAATTAAGAAACATGAGAAGTAGACTTCCTCAGATAAAAAGCTTCAATGGATAAGTAACAGAATGGAACTCAAGTCAGGAGAAAGAGGAGAGACAACACAAACCTCCACTCTTGTGTCATTAGTAGCCCTGTGCCACCACTACCATAATGACCATACACTAAACATGTCATTCATTTGAGATCCAAATGAAATTTTTAATGATGGCCGGGCCAAAATAATTCAATTGCAGGGGTAAAGGACCCCACAAAGAACCACACGAATAATATATAACATTTAAATGAGCAAATAAACACCTCATACACCGGAAATACATAGCATCAAATCACAATTTATACAACAAGATACATACAGCGGGTGAAATAAGTATTGAACACGTCACAATGTTTCGGACTAAATATATATCCAAAGGTGCTATTGTTGGTGAACCAGATGTGTGTGAAAACGTATTTTCTGAACTTTTTGGTGTCTTTGTATGTATGGATTACTTGGGTTGTTACCAAAATCTGGTGAACATTTCCGGTCAATAGCACCTTATATATTTAGTGAGAAAAATGGTGACGTGTTCAATATTTATTTCACCCACTGTAGGTGTATTGGCATGCTTCTCACCAGCAAGGATTGGGAGAAGAATCAGGATTGACGAAAGGATGAATAGAGGAAAATACACGGAGGTCCTTGAAGAACCTGATCCAGAGTGGATGGGATGTCAGACAGAGGCTAAGATCTTTCAACACCACAACACACTGAATGGCGCTGCCAAGACAATGAGGCTTCAAGACAAGTCAATAAATGTCCTTGAGTGACCCAGTCACTGTCCACACTTGAACCCCAATGAAAATCTTTGGCGAGACCTGATGATCACAATTTCCCTACACTCCACGTCCAGTCTGACAGACCTTAAAATTGTTGAAATAAATCACAAATACTAAAGAGAAAATAATAGATTGCACTAAACTTTTAGATACATTTATTAAAATAACAATGGTTGAACATAAAATAGCAATAGTACAAAACAAAGCAATAGTATTTGAATTCCGTAACCTTTTCCCTAAGCTTCTAAAACGTTTTCTTAAAATTATGTATGTTTTATGAATCTGAGCCCAGTGGCTTAAAATAGGACTTGTTTTTGACTAATTACGTTGGCAAAGGATAATGACAGATGTTTTCAAATGCTACCAAAAATAATATACGATACCCAAAGCATTGCACAGCTGCACCAACAAAGCTTTACATATCATCCAGATTTTCACTCACACTTCTCAGACATACATCTGGCCAACCGTCCCCTCTTCACCCCACTGAAAAACCTCCTTTTGGAAAGAGAAATATCAAATGTGCGACAGTGAAAAACAATCATCGACTGTATAACTTTTGTGGTGAACTGATTTCGAAGGTGCTCAATATTTAATGCTGAGTCTAATCTGGCAGGGAAAGCTATACTGTTATTAACTCATCTTTCCTCCAGAGGCCTAATCTAAACAGCTAACAGTGTTGATAAAGGTCCTTGAAGCAGAAATGATGGGAGTTCAAATTGTGAGATGCCTCTCTGAGGTAGAGTAATGAGATAAAATGTGTAAATAATTGTGTATCAGTGTGTGTGTCTGTGTATAATATCTCCTTAGGGACAGTTGTGGCTCAAGAAAAAACAATAGATGTGCTTGTGACGTATTTCTCCTATGGTATAAAAAAACACTCTGCTCAATAATAAAAGTACACAATGTACAGTAAAGATTTAGATCTTTAATGCATTTTGTTTATTGAGACCCGATGTGTGATTTCACTGTTCCCTTAATTTGAGAGGTGTAAATAATTATAGCTAAGGCAATAATTGATTGCGTCTCAGGTTTAAAAGAATGTGTGTGTAAATACATGCCAGGGGAGAGGTTATCTGTAATGTCTGTAAATACAGTACAAGATGTGTTTTAGGGCAAATCTAAATCAGCTAACAATAACATGCATGACCTGAATGAAAAGGGAAAAGGAGCATCTGCTGCCAAAGATTTTCCGTTAAAGAACAATGGAACAATATGTCTCTGGAAGCTATAAGGTGTGAAGCATCCCTGTTTTGGGGAGAGCTGGTGTCATTTGCAGGGTTTTCAGTGCCAGCCAGGTCCGACTAGTGGATTTCAGGAAGGGCTGCCTTGTCCCTGCATTCTAGTCACTCCTCGTGGTAAGTTGGACACCTTTGAGCTCAATCGTGGTCTGGAAATGCCTTCACCTGTAGCTTAACACAGATGGAAATATTCTGGTTGAGCCAGCAGTGTGATATGATACAGAACGACTTGGCATAACGTACATCAGAGGACACGTAGCTTCATCTTCAATTGTACCACAACAACAGGGGAGTCGTTTAAAAAATGCAAGATCATAAATGTGAATTGGACATCATAACATTCAGAAAGGATAAAAACAGGGTCGCTTAAATATATCCAATATTTAAAAAATCACAAATAACAATTTATACATATCTAAGATACTATTCTATTTTGCAAAATAAGTGGAAAGAAATAAGTGGAATCTTGGTCAGGCATGGAAAAAGAAGCAGTTGTTCTTTTGGGTGGAAATTGAATACTGTAGCTCCCATCACTCTGAGAGAGTAATGGATCTTTTCCTCCTCTGTCTCCAACACTCCTCCAGTGATTCATTTCCAGCAGCCTTTTCCACACATATACGACTTCTACCGTGGGAACAAGTGATGACGGTTAAGTAGCTTTTGGCAAAACAAGTGGCTACCTGGCAGTGTTGAGGGTTTCGAGGCTGTTGAGTAGAAACATTACCTTCTGTATTTCCATGGTTTCCATTGTTGTGCACTGGTATCATTCCTGTTCCTGGCTGTATGACAAAGGTCCAATCTTGTCTATGACAGTTATCGCCATTAAACCACACTCTCATATATAGATATAACATTGTGAAGCTCAATTCAAAAGGAATGCTACAAATAGGAGAATATCTAGTAAATTATTCTGACTAGGTGCCTGGGTCGAAATAGACAGCTGGGGTTTTTTTGCTCCAAAATGTCTCCAGGCCATGTAAGGTGATGATGTATGCATATGGGTGCACATTATCTTCATTGTGGGACTGAAATAAAGTACAACCAAGAAGTGTGAGGGAGTATTATATATTTACTTGTTTTAACCTTAAGGCAGCAAAGTAAAAAATCTGCTGATAATGTTTAAAGCAACCGTGAACACCAAGACAATTTCTCCTATATATTTATCTCCTGGCTGTTGTCTCCAGACTTCCTCCTATTTTCTGTTACCATAGGGACAGTGGTGCGATGGTCAGAAATGCAAAACAGTAAAGTAATTTATTGTATAGTCATGGGGCCTCTGACACATTGAACTGGTTTATTTTTTTAAACATTCTTTACAATGTGTCGAACATTCATAAACACGTGGACCAAAACCACCCTGCTACAACTATCCAATCATGTAATGAATTCCACAGGACTCACACAACTGAACTGTTTATTGTATATCCCCCTGAGTTGTTTATTAATTGCAATATGTTGCTAATTTAAATAGAGTTTTTAAAAAGCAAGTTAATGAGATCTTAGCGCCATCTACTGACAGGCCTTGCTGAAGGGCTGAACAGCAGACCTCACCACAGTCCGCTCGTGAATTAAATTCTGCAACTTTTCAGTTGACCATTTTCATATAACAGCAAGGGTACTACAACATAACAAAAAAAATAATATTTAAATGTATGGTAAACCCATAACAGTATGCAGTCCAGTTGGTAGGATGTAGTCTGGAATGAATGGTGTACTGAATTGGCACCTTTTCCATATCATCTTTTTGAGGTGCACAGGTGCACTGAAGGGGCAACAGCATGACAACCCCCAAAAAGGAAAGGGTTTAGCAGGTGGTGGCCACAGACAATTGCTCTCTCCTTATCCTTCCTGATTGATTATTCTCTAGCTTTGCATTTTGCTGGTGCAGGACAATGCCCGGCCTCATGTGGCCAGGGTGTGTCGGCAGTTCCTGGATGATGAAGGCATTGATGCCATCGACTGGCCCTCAAGTTGCCCAGACTAGAATCCAATTGGAGAACTTCTATGACGTTAAGTATCAATGCATCCGACGCCACCAAGTAGTGCCACTGTCCAGGAGCTCACTGATGCCCTGATCCAGGTCTGGGAGGTGATCCCCCACAACACATAATCAGGAGCAGCGTGCCCAGACGTTGTGAGGAGGGCGTACAGGCACGTGGTGGCCATACACACTACTGAATTCCATTGCCACGATGAAATGCACACTCGTTGGAACAGCACGTGAATTCAAATGTTTACTTTGATTTACGATGTGAGTTTAGTTCCCGCCCTCAGTCGGTTGGAGATTTTGAGTTCCATTGGCCGTTGTTACATCATTTTTTTCTCAACACCTTACACATTGTACAGTAAAGATCTTATCTTTAATATATTTCCTTCATCAAAAAATATGTATGTTGGAGATTTACAGAGAAGTGTAACATCTTGTAATCACAAAGCCTCCAAAACCACCATTGGATGCCACCTCCATGCCAACGGATTAGTATAATGGAGGTTCCGTAAAGTTGTGTGGTTGTTTTCCCCAGTGCCTCCAAAGGCTCTGGGAACCTCAATAGGGTACAAGGCATCATGAACTTTATGAAAAACCAGGACAATTAAGTCTGAATCGGGTTGCCTCTTGGGTTGTCATTGGACCTTCTAGCAGGACAAAATCAACACAAAAATGTATCACTGAACAAGCAATCAAGCTTCTGCCATGGTTATCTCAGTCTCTTGATCTAAAACATGTGGGCTGAGCTGAAGTAGAGAGTGCATAAGAGAGGACCAAGAACCCTGGTTGATCTGTAAAGGTTTAGCAAAGATGAATGGTCTCGGATTCCTTGCTCAGAGCAATATACAATATATGAATGTATGGATTTAAAACAACTGTGGAAAGACAAGACAGAGGAAGGTAGGGAGAAAGAGGCGATGGAAAGAAAAGAGGTTCTTGTCAAGTATTAACATTAAGTATTAATATCAAGTTGTAACATTAAGTAATAACATTTTTGATATAGGTTTAGATATGTTATGCCATCATATCAAAGTTATTGTCCTAACTGACCTCCAAACCATGTGAATGCTCTCGTTTCTCTTCTGTGTGAGCTGAAATAGGGCAATGCTGGTACAGTACACCTACCGCAAACTCTCCAAGGACAATGGAGTGTTGCACACTGCAACTATATCTCCTGAAATACCTGCCCTACTTTTGCCACACCCAGACAAACAATTTGATAGAGGTCAATGCTTGGGATATAATTGGTACAGGACTGGCGTGTCCGAGTAAATTCATTATTTTGGGTTGTCAAGGCCTGCTCCCTCAGCGTTTATTTATAGCCCATGAAAAAGTATAAAAGTAAGTAAGCATTTGCTGGTGTTTGATACCATAGTCCTAAAACGTATTAAATATTATTCAAAAATGGATGGATACACAACTTGTAGCAACAACCTGTAGCTACGCAACAAACTAAGTGCAATATAATGAGTGTACTATCACGTTTCTCAATACCTCATGTGTAACTACAATGTTGTAACACTTCTAGATGAACAAACATGTTCTTCTCTTTCTATTTGTCACCCCTTTCTCAACACTTAGTTTCTAAGCCCCTCCCTCCGTCCCTCAACGTTATACCCCAACATTCTGGTACATTTTTACTGGCTTATTTTAAATTGATACTGTCCTGACATGCTAATAGGGGTATAACATATCATCCATGGCACAAGGAAATCTAATGAGAGGAATGTGGCTGGCTGACGTTTTCATCCAGCAGATGTATTCTGGGCTTGACTTGAATTTGCTATTCTGAAGTCATGCTGAGGATTTTGTCTGTTTCTTGTATTGTTTTTTTAGGCATGCTAGAGTAAAAATTCCTGATTCACAGCCAAGCAAGAGAACTCCACCTGCTGGAGATGAACAATCCCAAACTGTGAGCGGGTGATCTAACAGCATCGTACTGCCATTGTCGACCTGCAGTGACCAGTGCCTCTAACCGTGTCTCACACAGACCCAGCTTTAGTGATGGCACAGTTTGGAAAGGGACACTTCACCCACTGAAGGTTTAAAGTACTGCTTGAAGTTTTCCCTTAATTCCATCTTCCAGCTTCAAAATGCTGTTCTCTTTTCCTTGGAGGCGTGTGTTCAGGGTGCTGTGCTTGTCGATAATGTCCACAAGGAAGGCTAACCTCGCCGGCCACCGCTCGTCCGGTAACAGCTTGGCCAGGTTAGGGTCTTCATTCCTGAGGTCGGCCAGGACTTTTTCTCTCACATTCCACAATCTCAACAGAACTCGTCCCCTGGAGAGCCACCTTACCTCACAGTGAAAGAGCAGGTCATCACGCTCTGCCAATGGTCCCCTGCATAGCTCTGTAAGGGCTTCGATTGTTATGCTTGCTCTTATAAGTTAATCACTACCCTCACAGCCGCATCGCCTCGGTCAAGCTGTAATGCCTTGACGGACAAAGCTTCCCAGTGAATGAAACAACGTGGCAGCTTCCCATTTTGGACCGGTCTACGAACATTAGCCACAAAACCAGTCAGGTTCCTGGCACCATCAGTGCAAATTCGAATACAGTGAATCTGTTCCCGTTTTAGTTTTTTTCCAATGTGTCTCCACCACTCTGAAAATATCCTCTCCCCTTGTTGATGTGTGCTCCTCCTTCATATCCATACCACTGATGTATCTAGCAAAGATACATACTTTCCCTGTAACTGACTTGTTAGTTACAAGTTGTTAATTGTTTGCTGCCACATGCTTGATTCTGGTGGAAACAGTGTTAGGACGGTTGCATGGGACAGATTTTGTTTTGCTGCCTCTTTTTTAGATTTTTTTTTTATTGGACAATAATGTACACATGTACATTACTTAGCCAAGACAATAAATGTTTGCGCATACACTGCTCTATATAGTGAAAATAAAGAAAGAAACACTTTACTGTACATTAAGCACTAACAACGTTTACCAATGACATTTATCAATGGTTACCATGCATACCATTTTTTATCAAACACAGAAATAGAGATAATAAATAGAAAGTGTACTATGACCGGGACACCAATATGGACCATGGACAGTGACAGTACCAGAACGAAGTTAGATCTTGATTAATTGTCTTCTGATTACTAGTGAGTCATGCTTTTAGGTCCTAATTCTTAAATCCAACAGTACACAAAATAAAAATGTGTTTACAGTCAAAAGATTTGGCCCAATTGATCTGGCATCTAAGGTTATGGCTTTTCTCATGTTACAGTAAATCCAGTCACTGAGCTGGTTGACCACAATTAAAACATCCAAACCATGATTTTGCCAAAAGCATTTCCTTGCTTCCATTGCAACGGCACAACCATTGGACACTGTGGAATATGTATGTGGTTGGCCCTAGATGAGATTAACCAATATCCTGTAATCGGTTTTAACTTTAACTTCTTGCTAGTTTGTGTACATTTCTACAAGTTAAACACCCAGCATGTTCAAAACACCTTTCAGTAGGGGTGTGAATACTTTTTATATCCACTGAACATGCTGAATGTAAAGTATAGCGTATGCTAAATAAAGAAACTGACTTGGAAAGGTTGGAGTGCATTAGGGAATAGATAGCCTACATTGTTACACTTTCAGAATCAACATGCCAGAATGGTAGAGATCAGTGAATAAATGTGATTATACATTTTTGAGTTTGAAACCAAATCAGATTTGTAGACAAAACTCTACACTGCAAAGGGTTTTTGTTCAGTCACTGACAACTAATAAAACATGGTAAAATGTTATACAATGTTACACATAGTTACATTTAGCTGGAGATCAATAACCTAGCACCCCAATTCCCCTTTACCTAGCACCTTACAATATACCAACTAGCTTGTTTGTTGTGATATTGTTATGACACTGTTCTACAATTGGGTGGATTTGAACATAACTCCATTGAAAATAGCCTGAAAATGGAAGCTTTTTCCGCCTACCCCCCATCAGATAAGTTACCTTGCCAACTATTTTCACAGGAATAAGTAATAATAACAACAATAAAAGCAATCTAAAACTATATAACATTTCAAGCTCCCCAACCTGTGTTATACCTATGCACAACAGAACTGGAAATTGATATAGAGGTCCGATGTTGCAAATAGGTACAACACATCATTTGATCTTTAAGTAAGCCTGAAAGAGTACGCATGATGTGAGTTTCAGGCTGATCCAACCAATGAGTCTGACTCACGATCTATTTTAAGACCCCTATGGACCGGGGTCTGAAGGTAAAAGTCAGTAATAGAGGTGCCACTGAGCTCATAAGGACGTCTACTGAGCACATGCTGTTATATTGCACTCTTAATACAGCATCTAGCGAGCTACTAGCTAAAGACACAGGTTTGGTTCTTTCAAGCCAGTGCCGTTCTTTATTCTCCTAGAGAAAGACAAATTAGGTCAATCCAAGCTAGAGGTTATGTTTGTTGATTTTAGTGACACACACACACAACCACACATAAGCACATTCACATGTGCACAGACGAATTGTTAAAAATATAAATATTTTACAATTCATTAGATGCAAAATGCCTCTTATCTGCAACAACAATAACAATCATTCATCATCACAAATTGGCTAAAGCAAGCAATAGTGCCTTCAACGGGAATAACAACAAATATGGAAAATGTGTCAAGGTTATACATTCGGCTAATTGTTGATCTATCTGTCTAAGCAAGCAGCGTTCTCAGGTAGGGGTCAAGGTTGTGTGTGGGAGGGGATGTTGTTACTGGTAAGTCTAGTGTCTAGTAATGCCCCTGTTCTGATACTCTTCATCCAGAACTCGGCAGGTTTTTTTAGGTACTACAACTTGGCCAATTTGTTTTAAATATAACAAGTAGTTGTACTTGGCTGTGTAGTTCTGTAACAAAATCTTTTGCAGATGGTAGTAGCTGGCAAATCCATGAAAACATTTTGGAGAGGTTAAGGTGAATTGCCCTCTAAGTTTTGGGACATTAAGAAAAAAGCTTACAATCCCAATACTTACAGAAAGCAGTAATAAAATAGTATTTTGCCAGTATTAAATAGTTACGCCAGTGTGAACATTATTTGATAGTTACTGTACCTATCTTCCACTTGTATTCCTGCTGATCAAGAAGGGGTGGAGAAGAAGGCTGTTGGAACAGCTGCTGTTCCCTCCTTGTGGCTCTCTGTCTTTCAGCCTGGATCTGATATGTGAATCAGTTCTCAAGTGAACCATGCATTTTTGGATACTGAGAAAGTGCAATCTCTTTACAGGGCAGAATGGGAAACTGCAGAGATCCGCAGGCCTAATGTGATGTTTGTGTATTTGCCCTAAAAATGGGTATCAAAAGCAAACCATTTTAAGGCCATTGTCACGTTGCCATCTAGGGACGGGCCCTCTGGTCGCGTAGCAACCCGGCGTTTGATGTCGCCGGTCTTTTAGTCACCATCGTGTGTGTTTTGTCCTGTTTTCCCCATGTCCTGTGAATGTATCCCTCCCTGATCCTTCACAGGTGTTACCTGTCGACTAGGTATATAAGCCTGTGTGTGTCGAGTCTTTGTGTCCGTGATTGTTACATGTTTTATGTGAATACCCAGACAGCATTTGACCAGCACTGGAGTGCCATTCTATTTGTCTGTGGGTTTGGATTATTGTTACATGCTCCGTGCACGCTTTTGTCTACCTCGCGTAGTGGACGCGAAGGCGAAACCAAAACAAGGTAGAATACATATACTATACTACAAATACTACATATCACACCCAAAGAAAGTTTTTAAAGAACAGACCCTTGTGCTGATGGGACAGATCTCAATATATTTTAGGAACTGTTGAATAAGTATCTGAAAAAGCAGAGATTTATATATAGTTTGATAAGATAAGCTTGTTTTGTACATAGTCCCCTAATTTATATGGAACAACATGTAGGTGGACAGATGGTACATTAGTGGATGCACAAAAGAGCTGTAAATGTCTAGTCTTGATTCATGGCTTTGCATTTGGTTCCTAGTGTCAGGCAACATGAAGACAAAAGGTTAAGGTAGGGGTTAGTTATAGTTTGTTCCATTTTTACTTATAGTCAGTAGATAAGATGAGGAGCATCTCTTTTTGGAAAATGAAATTAGCATTAAACAAGGTGCTAAAGAGTTGTAAGATTGCATGATCTTCTCTGTTCAGGTGAATAAATTGCAATTTTATAGCGTGTTCAGATTTTGAGTTAAGGGAGGCACCGGTGGCTTTCTTGTTCTGCAGGTTTTTGAGAAGTTAAGGGGATGAGGATGCAATGAGAAATCTTACATTTCCCCCAAAAAACATTTGGATTTGCAACCATGTATTAATTATGATATTGAATATTTGATATTGAATGAACTGGGACGACATTGACTAACCATAAAGTGACACTTGCCCGTATCATAATCTACGGTAAGTAAATGTATCAAATGAAACAGTATCATTCCACTATTTTTAGATTCACTGCAGATTTAGCACTTTGCTTTTTCCACATTTTGTTATGCTACAGCCATATTCCAAAATGGATTCAATTATGTTTTTACCTCAGAATTCTACACACAATACCCCATAATGACAAGTCAAAAACGTTTATTTAATATTTTTTATAGATTTGCAAAAATGAGGAACAAAATTATAAACATGTACATAAGTATTCACTGCCTTTGCTCAATACTTTGTTGAAGCACCTTTGGCAGCAATTACAGCCTCATGTCTTTTTGAGTATGATGCTACAGGCTTGGCACACCTATTTTTGGGCAGTTTCTCCCATTGTTCTTTGCAGGGCCTCTCAAGCTCCAACAGGTTGGATGAGGAGCGTCAGTGCACAGCCATTTTCAGATCTCTCCAGAGATGTTCAATCGGGTTCAAGTCTGGGCTCTGGTTGGGCCACTTCAAATCTGGGCCAGACATTCACAGAGTTGTCCTGAAGTCACTCCTTTGTTTTCTTGGCTGTGCGCTTATGGTCAGTGTCCTTGTACCCTTCCCCAGATCTGTGCCTCGATACAATCCTGTCTGAGAGGTCTACAAACAATTCCTTGGACTTCATGGCTTGGTTTGTGCTTCAATCAAGTTGTAGAAACATCTCAAGGATGATCAGTGGAAACGGAATGCACCTGAGCTCAATTTTGAGTGTCATGTCAAAGGCTGAGAATTGTTTATAGATTGCCAAACGTTTTTTTTTAATTCACATTATCATTATGATGTATTATGTGTAGGATTCTGAGTAAAAAAACTCATTGTATCTATTTTGTAAGGGAATATATATTACTGTTTAGTTTTAAATGTTTACCAGCAAACTAACAGCACTTAATTCTGGGAGGCCATTTTTACACCTGACATCTAGCTGCCTATTTGCATACCTTAGATTACAGGTGTTTACCGTTATTTCTTTTAGGATAGTGTTCAAAAACCATATGAATAGATTACTTTGTAAGTATTTCGTTGCAGTCTTTAACTATGTATACTTAGTAACCATCACCATTAATTAACTTGACTTGGACAGTGTATCTTATAAGATTTTTCAATGATCTTAAATCACTATTTACATTTTATCCACGTCAGCATATATAAAGGACTTTTGATCGAACTTGAGATTATGTTTGAAATTCTTTGAAGTTCATAAGATTCTTTATTATGATCCATTTTGCAATGGCTTGCAAATTAGATGATGACATTGGCAATGCCATTTTGGTGACTGTTATCTTACTATAGATACTGTGTTCTTTTTCTGCATTAGTACTGATTGTTTGGTTTGTGGTTTGTTCAGGATATTGTATCCAGTTATAAAAGTGTTGCCTTATTCTCTCCCATTTACCTGGGCCTGCTGACTTTAGCTATCAGAATTACTGTTGTTTTATGGTCTTGCAGGATAATGGATCATGTCTAAGTATGTATGAGATCCAATTACGCTCTCCTGCGCTTGAAAGGTTTACAATTGGGGTTTTACAGTACATTTACAGTTAGGGTTTTACAGCTCTGTTGCTATACGGTTGTTTGAGCACTAGCATTACACACAATCATGGCTATGTGTCACAATCTTCACACACAGGCCTTACAGTTCTTTTAATCAGAGAGGCTAGGTAGCTCAGGGCAGTGACTCAACAGGGTATGAAGGTATTTTCCATGTTTTTCTTCAGAGGCTCTATGGTTGCTAGGATATTAGACATTTTCTGGAAAAAGAAAATATATAGAACAGGTTTTCCCCGTATTGCTTTCCGCTAGAGTTATTTAGTGATTTACATGGCCAAGGCATGGAGGCCTCTCTGTGGACCTGAGCCACTTGGACGATTCAGACATGGTTCTCTCACTCTTCTATGGCAAACATATTCAGAAGTCTGATGTTTCAACTGATTTTTTAAAACATTTTCGAGAGGTATATTGTTGAAGTAGTGTAAAACTGAGACATTCCATTTTAAGTGACTCTAACTGCTGAATTTAGTATTTTATGAGGTAGATGGATTTATTCATCAGGACGTTTATACAAAGACTGATTCAGTGAATGCACCATAGATGCCCTACATTCCAAAAGTGTTATAGTGGGTGATATAATTTTATTTTACTCTTACCCTCATTTTCCAACAGGGAACTGTGCTTTCCAATATTTTTATAGATTGGCTTGGGGGCGTCATGGGAGATCCCAAATAGTTTTTAGTATAGCGCTGATTGATGACCATCCACATCCACTTTCCCTTTTTAGCACACAAATATTTCAAGCAAGAACACATCAAAATCACTCCTGTGTTGTGTATTATGTTACTGTGATATTTTCATGATTCTTTTAGTCTGTTGTTTAGCCTTCTTTTAAATACTTTTCTTAAGCACCAAGCATACGTGTATCCCCCCACTCCCACCACCCGAAAGAAAAGCACTTCACTTAAATTCTCTGGCACTGACTGTGCCATCTAATGGCTTCGAGGAAGGAAAGTGTACTTATTTTGATTGTCAGATGTTGGTTTTCCAAGAAACCATGAGAGGAATGCACTTATTGTAAGTGTGCTAAATGACAAAAAATTCAATGTATATGAATGCAGGAACAAAAGATTTGTGTTAATTTACCTAGCTTGCTAGTATTTTTTTTGTCAAGTGCACCGCATGTCATGGTAATTCTGAAAACAAAAATGATTGTGACATGGCACGCGACAACTACGCAGTAATAAGGAATATATAAAACAGAAAATTATAAAAGAAACAAATTCTGGATAACAATAGTGACTATTGGGCTGTTTTCACGGATAAGTCTGCTTGCCTGGACCAGGTGAGGTCATCTTTGATCAACACTCCATCCGTGTGTATTGGGGCATGATCATCTCCTTAGTCATCGGTGTGTATTGGGGCATGATCATCTCCTTAGTCATCGGTGTGTATTGGGGCATGATCATCTCCTTAGTCATCTGTGTGTATTGGGGCATGATCATCTCCTTAGTCATCGGTGTGTATTGGGGCATGATCATCTCCTTAGTCATCTGTGTGTATTGGGGCATGATCATCTCCTTAGTCATCTGTGTGTTTTGGGGCATGATCATCTCCTTAGTCTTGCAGACATTTAGGAGGAGGTTGTTGTCCATGTAGCCAAGTCACTCTCTGTTTTCGTTCTTTCGATCGTTTTTGGAGGGTGGGGGTGTTGTCCGCAAACGTAAGTATGACATTAAAGCTGTGTGCGTCCATGCCGTCATGCGTGAACAAGGAGGGGACTGAGTATGAAACCCTAAGGGGCTCCAATGCTCAGGGTCAGCGCAGAGGAGGTGAGGTTACCCGTTTTCCCCACCTGGGGTCTACTCGTCAGGAAGTCCAGGATCCCGTTGCAAAGGGAGGTGTTAAGACCCAGGGGCATGAGCTTTTCCATGGGTCGGGAGGGTGGCGTGTGCAGTCAGGGCGATGGCATTTTCTGTAGATCTATTGGGGCAGTAGGCAAATTGAAGGGGTCCAAGATGTCAGGAAGGGTGGAGCCGATGTGGGTTCTGATCTGCCACTCGAAGCACTTCATGATGATGAAGGCCAGTGCTACAGGCCAGTAGTCATTCAGACAGGTGATGAAAGGTTTGAACACCACGGGTAGGAAAGTGCTGATGGTATTTCGGCAACATACTGTGACTTTATCATTCCTGAAGTATTAATAGAAATGCAATGTACTAAGCATCACTTTATGTCCAGTATAAATTAAATCTACCAGCTTAAATTGAGCTGCTACCGATTTTTTGCCCTTGACAGTCTCTGCACTCTTTACTCTTCCCGTATCTAGTCTGTTCCCCACATGAAGCCCATCCACCCCTGAATAATAGAATTAATAGCTTAGCAAACACAATATCTAGATGGCCAGAGCACTTGCAGTATTGCTGGTTATGTAACAAGACTGACGTAGTAGGATCACAAGCGGAGAGCAAAAGGCCTATCAGGGTTATATTCATAGTGTCTGAAAATACAGGAATGACACTGACTATTTTGGTAAGGCTGGTTTTGGCTTTGCAAAACATAATGTTGTTTTAAAAAGACATGAGTGGTCTAATGTTAATGCTCTGTCCAAAAAGTAATGCAATTATTTATCAAAATGTATTTGGTAATGCCTATTTAATAAGGTAGCTTTTAACTAGAAGAAAGCGTTAGCATTTTACCTAAACAGTCAAATAAATGTTTAAATTGGTTCCTAGCAGTCCACACTGGCAGGTGTGTTCATAGGTAGGACTTTAGAAGGGCAGAAATTAGCATTCCAAATACCAATATGATACTTTCTGAGCAACATCAAACATTTTGAATGGCACTCAAATAAAGTAAATTGCTTTTAGCATATATAAGACAATTGTTGCCATTCTATTGACACTTTGGACTCTGCTAAAGGTCCCTAATTGTAATAGAGTTTCTGTGTAAATGTATCTTTTTGTACCTCATGTCCTTTTACTGTATTAACTTGCTATTGTTTTGAAAGAGTGGCCACTAGCTTTTTTATTTCTTAGCATAGTATCACAGTCTTGGTGGGTGATGGAACCAAACGCAGACATTATTAAAGAAAACGTGAATTCATTCTACACAAGACAAAACACAAACTAGACACGAAATTAAAGGTGCTGGATTAAACAGCAAAACGTCTAACTAACAAAACATAAAACACACTGTGAAAACTTACTGAACAAACATGTAGCGTATCCACAGGACATAGAACCAACCAAAACAGGACTGTGCCCAATGTTAAGGTGAACAAACAAACAGGTGTGGCTCAAAACCTAACTTAAGTAGGCTCCCCAATCAGAGGCAACTGGCAACTGGCAACAGCTGTCTCTGACTGAGGAGCCCACAACAGTGGCATAGAGGTGCCTAGAGGCACAGATATGGCCAGAGGCCCCCAGCCAGGACATGACACATAGCAACATCCTAATCCACAATGTAATGGAAGACTATACAAAGTCCCAATTGTATAGCATGGCTAGATGAGGACAAGCCACACCGTTTGGTTCTTTCATTACTTGACTGATGGTTTCAGGTTGGGTGAGTGAAAAAGCACTTTGTGACAAAGGCTTTATAAATATAATTTGACAATGGAAATGGACATGAAGCCAGTTCTATAACACATATTAAAAACCCTTTGCAGGTGCTGTGCATTTTACTCACCTTTTCTCACCTTGATTTTCCTCCAATCATCCTCTTCGTACATTTCTTTACAAACCTGCAAAGCTTGTGACATATTTATTAATCTTGCAGACTAATTATTTGGGAGGGACCATGTTACCGTGAAAATCAAATGACACATTTCTTTCTTCCATCAGTTATTTTCAACATTTACCTCTAATACTTTGCTGTAGGTTTCCACATTGTATTTCCTATTTATACATAAGTAGTCATGGCAACACGGCAAGTGATTAAAAATATATTTTTAATGTGTTTAGCTTGTCTGGGTTAGACATCTGAAGGAGGTGTGTGTTTGTGTGTGCATGCTTGTGTGTTTAATAGTTTGTGGAGCATTGATGAAAGAGGGATTCCTGTAAGGATGATGATGTGATTAAGTGTTTAATAACATTTGTTCAGCAAAATCTGTCTCAGCAACAGCCCCTACGTCAGTATGCACAATGAGGAGTGAAGAGAAAGGTAAAAGTTGAAAAGGTGAGGGGGAGAAACCCCAGGACACAGAAACAAAGACATGTAAAGAGAGATGGGAAAGAAAAGATAACAGACACAAGGGATATAAATTGAAAACGAGGAACAAATAGAGAGGGGAAAATTATTACATTTGAGTACTAAAGGTGAGTGAGTGAAAAAACACTGAGTAGAATAGCATTAAAAGCCATCATTTTCACACAATGGTGCATTATCCTCCCACAATTCTCCATAAACCCAGACCCTGACAGAAGACCCTGGGAGAAAAATATGCATTACTTTATTAAGAATATTTTTCATTGCACAATTGTACTTCAATCAAAGATTAGATTTAGGCTTGTTTGGTTATCTTTACCATGGTTACTAATAATCCGGGAGGTTGCTGTAACTTGATTTCTGAAGTTATACTGAACTGTTCTTTAGATACTTTAGAAGGTTGGAGAGGTAGTGGATGGGAGTTTAATGGATGGGTGTTTAATGGATGGATGCATGGCATGCTATATGAATTTTGTTGTTGTTGATTTAGAATATATTACCTTCAGTGACTGACCTCTGCATACATTTTATGATTCCGTAATGCCTTCGTAGGTTTGACCGATCTTCAAATCTTGCTGGCTCTTTATCTAAAGGTCTGAGCTGTGGAAGATAGCCAGCTGAAGTAACAAATCATTTAAAAAAAGAACCTAGATGTTTGCCACAGAAGCGGAATGAAACACACATGGCAGTGCTAGGGGAGGGGGGGGGGTTAATGATCCAGGTCTAACAACATTTAGCAGTGAGGCCTTGTAACTGTAGGCACAACATGTAGTAGCCTAATAACAATTTTCTGTTTATCCCGGTAGATGAAACATCCTTCAAATATATAGAGCTATAATAATATTATAATAAATAATAATAAATGCACAGATATATCAGAGTATATGCAAATGTACATACCAAAATGTAGAGTTCCTACATACTTTTTTGTACTTATAATGCCTGCAGAACAAAATGTATAAATGTCTCAAGCTTTTTGTTTTAGTAATCATGTAATGTTAATCATAAACCACAACTGAAATAACAATGTTAAAGTAATCATGCTCGTAAAAGGTGGTGACAAATGTTCAGAGAAAACGATTAATCCCTTGTAATCCACCTGAATAAATGATACTCCAAAATGGGTAAATATATGACTGTGCCTTAACGTCAGTGATACAAAGCTTAATACAAAATGTGCCTATACATTTACCAGACAATTAGGCTACATTGAAGTAAATAATCCACGTTGAATCAAATATGTAAATAGTGTTGGGAGAAATGTGTTAAAATGTATCAATGAAAACCCACCAATTGACCAATGTAAGTAAAATAACAGCTATGACGTATTATTTTAACTCCATGAGATAAAGAATGCTCAGGAGATACAATTCTGCTTTGTATTTCAATGCAACCACACACGCCCCGTAACCAATTAACATCACCTCACCTTGTCCAATTTATTTTTCTGAAAATACAGCACCATACCTTCCTCTAACTACAATACAAGAGCTAAACATTTTGAGTAGTCTCTCCATACTCCAGATATTTGTTCGTAATGGACGAAGGATCACACATACAGTATAAGGAAAAATATTAGAGAAATCCACCTTCAATGTTAAACATAGAAAGTCAATGGCAAATGTTAAAAACGTGTTTTTGATTGTAATACACATTATTGGACCAGTTTTACGTCAAATGGCTCTTCACAACATAGCATATTCTCCAAACACATTTAACTACACAACTATTTTTTTGTCCTAGTCTAGACCTAATGCGAGACTGTAAATCCGAGCCTCATTTCCCAGGGTGCTCCTAACACAAAGTAAACAGCCTCTCGTCATCCTAACGAGGGCCCGCCTCTCTCCTGCGTGGTAGTCGCCACCAGCAGCTGTACAACACAAAGGACCGAATTGTTGGCAACATGTCACACTCTCTGCATTCAACGCCTTCAGCCGTCAAGGGGCAAAGAAAGGGTTTTCACGATGCTCATGTAAACGATAATCGTAAAATAGCTCAAAATGTAATATAACATGTTAGATATTTCTTTAAAAACCAAAGCAGGAAAAGCAGGACTCACCTGAGTCACCTGTATATCACGCGTCTCATTATGCTAAATTTGAGAAGCAAACAAGCGTCGCTGAAAAGCCGTACAAAAATACAAAATTCTAATAGTAATTTTGTACAAAGGAATACAAAGGAATGCTTGCTGAGATAACAACAAAGAATTCTACAAACAAGGAAGCAAGTTTGAGGAGGTTTTGTGTGTTGCAATGAAAACCAATCAAAATGTCTGGCCAAATATTGTGACGGGAGGAGACACAGGGAATTGATGCAGGTTTAAATGGATACAAGCAATGGTTCTGGGTCTCTTGTGGAGAGCAGTCAGGCTGTTGGGCTTCTCCAAGAATTCATCCAAGATTTTAAGCAGAGTCGTAGCTGCTTTCCATATGTTAGGAATATTTACAGACACTTTAAGATAAGTTTAAGATGTGAGTTGTGGAGCACCAAAACGAGGGAAGCTGCAAATTCAAGAAATCAATTTTTTAGAAGATGAGCTATGTAGATTTTTTAATGTCAAATATTGCTAAGTATTATATCTCAGAATTGCAAATAGAAAGAAAAAGAAAAACATTTTGTAAAAAAAAGAAAGATAATGGTGTTTTTACAGTGTATTAATAAGGACCAAGTTAACCATTTACACTGATATTAAACACAATCACACAGCAACAGACAAAGGAAATAAACCAATTAAAACCACATTTAAGTAACGGTTTAATATGCTGGGCTTTATAATTATGTTGCTTATTTTTAGTGTTCTTTTAAAAAATAAGTGATTGTCACCAGCGGTTATATTAGGCGGGAGCCAGCAGGAACTCCCATACCTCCACTGGCTAGTAGTTCAACATTTTAGATACAACTGGAAGGTAGACATGAAGGCTCCCGTACTGGCCAAATCCCAATTTAGGTTCTTATTGTTATTACCAATAGTCATAGTTATTGGCTATGTGCCATCGTCTACAGGGAGACCACAGTGAGTCTGCTGCTTCTAAGTAGTTACACTGTGAGGGCACTGAGGCAGTGGCCAGGCACCACACAACACAGCAATGAGTCTGCTGCTTCTAAGTAGTTACACTGTGAGGGCACTGAGGCAGTGGCCGGGCACCACACAACACAGCAATGAGTCTGCTGCTTCTAAGTAGTTACACTGTGAGGGCACTGAGGCAGTGGCCGGGCACCACACAACACAGCAATGAGTCTGCTGCTTCTAAGTAGTTACACTGTGAGGGCACTGAGGCAGTGGCCGGGCACCACACAACACAACAATGAGTCTGCTGCTTTTAAGTAGTTACACTGTGAGGGCACTGAGGCAGTGGCCGGGCACCACACAACACAGCAATGAGTCTGCTGCTTCTAAGTAGTTACACTGTGAGGGCACTGAGGCAGTGGCCGGGCACCACACAACACAGCAATGAGTCTGCTGCTTCTAAGTAGTTACACTGTGAGGGCACTGAGGCAGTGGCCAGGCACCACACAACACAGCAATGAGTCTGCTGCTTCTAAGTAGTTACACTGTGAGGGCACTGAGGCAGTGGCCAGGCACCACACAACACAACAGTGAGTCTGCTGCTTCTAAGTAGTTACACTGAGGGGGCACTGAGGCATTGGCCAGGCACCACACAACACAGAAATGGGGATAAGAGGGAAGAAAGCCCACCTCAACATGAATGAGGACCACAGTTCTTTGTTCAAAGAATAGAAATTGTTCAAATTTAGATCCAGTGATTTAGTGAACCAAGCACTCTAATACAACATAGTTTCCCAGGAGCATGTTTTATCTACGGTCTTATTCGACACGCTTGCAGAATGGCTTAGGGCTAGTTCCGTGTTTGGCAAAACGAAGAGGTAGACAATGAATGTCCCTCAATCAATTGATTGTGATCTGAGTCCTTTGGCTCTCTCTTTGTTTCTCACCTCATAACTATGCCAACCACATCTACTGTAAACTGTCGTTAGTTGCCTAGATTTCTATTTCAGCATTAGCAAAGTGGGAACAATTATCAGAAATCAAGTGGAAAATGTGTTCCCTGAGAGCATTACTCAGGGACTGGTTTGGCAGAAGAACTAGATGTTGATAATGTCATAAGCATGTTTTCATCTTTGATTTCTTTCTCTATTTCCACGTCTGTCTTATTGCAAGCACTTGCCGTCTCTCAAAAAACACGTGTTGTAATAAAAGAAAAAGCCTGTCTTAAAGCCATGATTTAGTTATTCAGGTGTTGCATCAGTGCTTAAAAAAGGATCCTTTGGCTCTTGAGATTGTCTTTTGTCTTCGCCTTTAGCGGTCAGGGCTAATGAGCTCCCAATAATAGTTTTGTCATTTGGAAGATGTGTTCAGGTTCCAGCTTCCTTTCTATTAAACCTAAAAAGAGCATATTCCTGAAGGAGCAGCACTCTAATTTCATTTACCTAGTGATGAGCACACATTCTAATCTCTAGTCATTTTTGTCTTGTCCCAGAAAACCAAATATTTTGCCTCTTCTGCCCAACATGGGATTATTGATTTGTACTAAAGTAACATATTAAATTGTTTGAAGATGATAATATCATGGGTAATTGAATTTGATACATTTTAGGTTTCCCCATAAAAGCCCTTTACTGCTTTTGTTCATACTGTGGATTGCAGACCCATCAAATTAGCATTCCAAGATTCCGGAAGCTACCAGCTGGGCCAGTCCCACCCTTCCACTCCAGCCTCCTATTGGGACCTCGTCTGGGTAAGTATTTGAGGGCTCACATGGAGCAACTCAGGGTTGAGGCCAGTTGAAGAATAGATAAAGAAGATGAAACAAAAGAAGGCTAGAAACAGGAGATGGATAAAAACAGCCAGGAGATGGAGGATACCAGACAGCCACCCAAGCTAAAACCACCAGCCCACATTCCTCCTAAACCCCACCGGGAGGCGGCCCCAGAGTTGACGCCGCCTCCCCAAATACAAAGTTGGACATTTGTTTTAAATTTCCTAGTGACATTAGAAGTGACAGAAGTCACAGCAGAAGTCGTCAGGCAGATACTAGAACAGCAACAAAACCACATAGACTTTGGGGCAAGTTCAATTAGGAGTCATCATGTCAGGTAGTCCTGAGGCGTTGTACCTGGGCTTAATGCTTGTTTACATATCAAAGAAGATTATAGATGATTAATTAATTTGTTGTGTGTGTACTTGAAAATATAATTAGCTTGAGATACCGCCTATATAGCGTTTATTCTCTCGCACTTAATTTAAACATCTCTCAGATCCGGGTGTACCATATACACATATTTATGAAATACATTCACCATATGAAAGGCTTGTTAATGTCTTGTACCTGTGTGTTCATTTAATTGTTAATGGCATTTTCTGTGTTTCCCAGAGAGTCTAAAATCCCTGTCACAGCCTGAAACAACTTGGCCACTCAGAAACCAAAACCACTCCCTGATTTGCAACTTGGTCCTTTTTGTCTTCTGCTGTATGTGGAACTCATGAAAAAATTATCCCAAACAGTCATTCATAAGATCCTTGCATGCCTTCCTGCTCTTGATCAATGCCATCCTTGCTCTCCCATTGCCACCAAATGTTGGATGCGAATCCCCCCCCCCCTCTGCCAAGGCCTTGTTTCCTATGTTCCCCGTCCGTCGAAGGCGATCACAGAGACTCCTTTATCTGTCCAGCTTCCTGTTCAACCTGGTGACCAATCGCTGGATTCCCTGTGTGACTCAGGCTGTTCCTGTGATTGAGATGGAGACTAACAGACCCATTTCCTCCACCCACAAAGAAACCCACACAGTCTTTGTGGCCATGACCCAGACTCTCACACTGCCTTAGAGATGTGGGCGGACGTTGACTGAATTCGTGTTTTTTGTCAGTGAGTTTTCCATTGTGTGACCGCGTAACTTTTTTTTTTTCAATATGTTTTGTGGATGCTTCAGTACTGGTTTTCCCAGGTTTGTGTATCCTTCTGTGTTCTAGTTTTCCCAGGTTTGTGTATCCTTCTGTGTGTTCTAGTTTTCCCAGGTTTATATACATTTTTGTATGTTCATCTCTCATACCGGCACCAGATTATTTTATAGCAAATAAATTCCTGTGTCTCCCTGAAACTGAATAAAAAAAATCAAAAATACTTGTGAATCTGGGCATTTTACGCAAATTGGGTTTCCCTAAAACACATAAAACCCTAAACATTACTTTTCTGAGATTTTCTGTGAATTCACTGCGAGATTCTTTTTCACTGCTGGACTTCCTGCATGGTACTCAGAGTTGCTGCAGCTGTGGGCTATTTCACATCCCTGTGCTAAGGAAATAGCAGGTGTGCTCCACATGCTTCTGTGCTCTTCTGTGTGTGCTCTGCTAGCAAGTCTGTATGCACACTGTAAGCTCTCTACAACAATGAAGGCCTCTCTCCCTAGCTCTGTCCTTGGCTCTGGGCCCTGGGGGTCAACAACAATGAACAGCAATGCCAAAACCCACATGTCCAAAAATGCCTCAGTCTCACTCCTTTTAATTCAGTCTTTTTGTATTTTCACTCCCAACTAGTTAATTTAGTGGCAGGTTATATATTTAGTCTGCCTCTTTAACAGCATGTTTTTTTTTTTTTATTTGTATGTCTTTCATTTTACAAGTGTTTTTGTTGATATGTACTGCTTCTGTATATTGTTCATGATCCCACATTAATTTATGTTATGTGAAATGTTAATGATGCTTTTCTAATGCCTTAATAAGGTGTACATAACTGTGTAACAAAACAAAGATAAGGGTAAAATACTATATGGCGCATCACTTTGTAACAGTTTCCGACATTATTAGTCACATAAGAACTAATACTGGTATAAACATTACATTGAGGCTTTACAAGGATGCATACCATTCTCATCCATCTTGTTAGAGCCCTGCTATGCCAGAAGAGTATCATTCCAGAAGATACATTATATTGATATCAAACTGTAAGTCACTTTGCATGAAAGCATCTGCATGTGAAATGTTGTCAAACCACAAATAACGGCTATGCTTATGCACAAATCAACACTGTGCCTGGATACACTCTAACACGGCACATATATTTTCCATATACTAATAATCCCAGAGGTGATTTGAAACTGTATTTTGTATTCATATCCATGGTAAACACTAGTATTTACTAAGGCTTTCAGTCAATCAGCATTCAAGGCTCAAAATGGAAATCATATATTTTTTAAAGATTTTGCTAGACTTAATGTTTTCTTCAAATGCTT
This sequence comes from Novumbra hubbsi, assembly GCA_016801125.1. Classification (NCBI taxonomy): domain Eukaryota; kingdom Metazoa; phylum Chordata; class Actinopteri; order Esociformes; family Umbridae; genus Novumbra; species Novumbra hubbsi. Next base: position 132,015 of record JACXGK010000128.1, on the reverse strand, counting down.
ATATGAAAACAATCAACACCATTTGTATGCCAGATCAATGGGCATGTATTTAAGTTCATACAAAAATATCTCTTGTGTAGTTATCTTTTTTTTCATGCAATTATATGTAATTGAACTTGGAAATCAAATGCCCTCTGTGATTCCACAAGAAAGTGAAAAACAAGCTAGCTGTCATGCCCTGGCTGCGAGCCCCTGGCCATTTCAGGGCAAGACTCTTAGTGAGGCCTCTAGCCCTCTCTATGCCGCTGTGGGCTCCCCAGTCAGAGCAGCTGCATTCAGTTGACTCTGATTGGGGAGCCTACTTAGGTTAGTTTTCCAGCCACACCCGGTGTGGTTTATTGTTTGTGCTTGTCTCAACAGCTCAAGGTTTGTCCTTTGTTTAACTCCCATTTCATGTAGATACGCTACACGTTGTTTGTATATTGTTTTATGTTTGTTTAAACCTTTCATTTGACGTTTACAGTGCGTGTTAGTTTGTATCTGTTTGTTTTGTTTGGGATTAAATCACCTTACTTTTGAAACAATGTCTGCATATGGTTCTGCCACACAACACAGCCGTGACACTAGCCTTGCCATTTATCTGAAATAAAGTTATAAATAATTCAGCTTGATTACTTAAGAATATAACTTAAGAGTTACTAACGATTGAAAAATAAATCCTTACATCCACATCTAAAAAAAACATAATTATTCTGAAATAAACTCAGTGGCCACTTTATTAGGTACACCGATTGCTTAGAACGCCCTTTGGCCTCCAGAGTCAGAATTCTAATACATAATGGAATCATTTGTTAGTTATTTTGGTCCATCCTGACTTGATAGCATCACAAAGTCCTAGCAAAGCTAATGCAAGCTTGCAACCTCATTTGATGAATTCCAAAAATGTAGATGGTGTGCTAAACCTTTACAGAAAGTATTGCCAAGTATTGCAGAATGCAACATATGCAAGCAAGAAATGCAATGTAATGGAAGTTCCACACATGGGATTTCTCATTGATTCATCGATCTTAAACACGCAATGCATAGAGGCAGGTGCTGTGTGGCAAATGTTTTCACTTCTTTATTTGCTTGAAAACCACAAAGAAGTAAAACTTCTGAAGACCTTGCTAAACGATGACTGAGCTGCATATATTTTTCTACATAGAGACCACAAAAATATATAATATATATTTATTGTATAATTACTATCTATCATTATTATTATTACTATATTACTTGATATCAACTCTCAATGGTATTTTCACTTGTTTCTAAATGTGTACTAAGCTAATATATTCAGTTGTATTCAATTTGTATTTTAAAGCTGCAGGCATTAAAACATCTCGGGTCCCAGCTCCTTTTCTGTTGCGTGCATTGATGCTGGCCCATCAGATATGCCTTCATCTTTAATGTAAATGGGTAATCTATGGAAATTCATTCACTTTTAACATTTAGTGGCCATTGTAACTCCGTCCATTGATACTTCCATTTCTAAATCCCTCTAGTTCTAAAATGGCTAATGTGGCTAGGAAATTATTAATACTCAATCACTCAAAGTGAACCATATCTATCAGGGCAGTAGGACTTCCTATATTGCTAATAATTTTTTTAAATGTTGATTATGTTGAATAGGTAGACGATCTGTTTCTCACAATGAAATGCAGAAAAGTACATATTGTAATGTAGTGAGTAAAATGTGTTATTCCTATTTAACAATGTGCTGAACAGCCGAACGGAAAACTAGGTCTTGATAACAAATGTGTCACCTTGTGACAAAGCTCCCAAAAATATCTATAGAGACCGGGAGAGAGCTGCTGTACTGGTAAGATAAGGCAATTCTACTTTACTACCCAATACCCTCTCTGCTCCAACAGATCACGTTGAAAAACCAAAACCAGTGGCTATCTCACTCTTTTTGCCCACATTTCCAGTTACTCACCCAGTAACTGGAAATATGGTAACATCGGTGACAAATGATCTACTACAAATAGTTACTAAAAAAAAAAGTGACTAAAAAAACACTTACTAAAATATCCAGAAATTATGCCCCAGAAATTATGATAATGAAACACAGGCTTGTATCAAATTGCAGTTCATGGGAGTTCTTATGGATCACTGCAGAGCTACAGGCTTTGACCAGATAGCTAATATGAGAAGCTAGGCATTTGATGGAGGTTTTCTGCTCCCTGCTGGACAAAGAGGATACTATGGAGCGGTTTGGTTTAGTACTAGAGTCCTCATGTTGGCGCTGACGCAGTTATAGTAACAACGTCCGGTTTACTACTGCCACATTAGAATAAAAAAAGTGAAAACGACATATTCTTTACTATGATACTGTCCTTTTTGTTTAAGGCAATGGCACAAGACCATTCTATCAGACAAAAATATTTGTAAGGTAAATTCAATTAGAACATTTTTCATGGGTGCTTCAAAATGTGCAGCCATCACAAGTGACCTTTCATCTTGTCTATATAATGCATTTCAATATGTAATAGATATTAAGACAAAAAGGAACTAGGCACAAACATTTCCTCAGGAGACTCTTAGCAGACAGGGAAGATTGTTTTGGAGTACATGTCCCAAAGTCCAGACATTGTTTTATACAATATATTATATCTATTACAAAAAACAAATGGTCTAACTGCACTTCTCCACTGCTTTGTCCAATGCTCTATACTGCACACAATTCAATTGGGGAGATGTGTTAACTTTATCTGAGTAGTATGTTAGAAGATTGCCTGAAAGCTGTGGTAAATCGGACCATATACTATGGATCTTTATATTTTGTTTTCCAGATTAAGAAGAATTTTCGCTAATGTTAATTATTTTTTTTAACATCTTCCTAAATCCTGAATTGAAATTGTGTGTCCTTAGCCACATGCACTGCAAGCAGAAACCAACTCTAAAACATTGAACTACAGGACAGAAAAAAGATTAACATGAATAACGTGATCAGGGACAGTGATCAAGGACTGTAATCAGGGAGGGTGTTCAGGGCAAATGATAAGAAACAGTGATCAGGGACGGTAATCAGAGACGGTGTCCAGGGACAGTGATCAGGGACGATGATAATAAACAGGTATCAGGGACAGTGTCCATGGATGGTGATCAGGGAAAATGATCAGGGACATTGATCAGGGACAGTGTTCAGGGACAATGATAAGAAACAGTGATAAGGGATGGTGTTCAAGGACAATGGTCTCCCTGTGATTAGGGACAATGATCAGGGACAGTGATCAGGGACCTGATCAGGGACAATGATCAGGAAGAAAGGTTAGGGCAAAAACAACAATGAACAGGTATCTATGCATATATGATTGAGGGAGGGACTTGGGTCTTACTGGCAAACGTGACACCAGCAAGCCAAGAAGGTTAAATACCTGTCTTTCAACAAGGCAGTGGCTTTGGATATGATTTTCCGCTAAATTACTGAAATATAAAAGCAAAATTGCATTTATAAAAACAAGAGGGTTGTCATAGTGCCTACAGAGAGAAAGACAATGTAGGCTACCCACTATCTATTTGTTTTTCTATGTTCAAGCCTGCCTCAATATACAAGCCTGTCCCTATAATTATGAACGAGCATTTGTACTAACTTCCATTTCATACTGGATATTTTGGCAACACTTTTATGTTTAAGTACTCTAACAGACAATTTTATATGCAATGATGAGAATGTAACTGTCCATAGAGAGCATTCAGACAAAGATATGACACCAAAGCCTTTAACCAGTTCTGGACTGATTGTCAGAAGATCCCACAGTTGCCTTTTACCCCTGCCTTGACTAATCTAAAAGAATAAATACAGATAAGGGTAACAGCTTGAGGCCAACATGAAACAATGCCTCTAATCCATCACCCAAAGAATTGAAAGGCATTGCTGCCCACCAGGACCAAAACCAAAATTGGAATTTCACATTTCATTTCTGTCGTTATTCTTTTTTTTCTTTTTTTTACCAAATAAGAGTAACAGCACTTTTGAGAGTTCTGTCCCTTCAATTGTTGTTAGCTTGTAGATGTAATGACAGCCAAAGTGCTTCGACAATATACTTAGTGAAGGAGTCTGAATCCTACTCTAAATGTAATACCTTTCTATTGTATAATCTTCTGCAGATTGATGAAGAAATTGTTTTTCTTAATCCATTTTAAATTGGGAAAGTGGTCTGAATACTTTCAGAATATTGCGTGAATATAATTTCTTATAATACTGGTCATAGACTTGGTGTTTTATTACATTTACACCATACATTAGTACATACATACTGATTTTTTATAGTGTTCTTTTATGTTTTAAATTGTTAATTATTGTTCATGTATGTATAGCCAAAGAACTAGCATTACAGCACAATAGTTTTTCTACACCCATTATAACATTTGATAAAGTGTGTATGTGTCAAAGAAACTTGATTTTAAACATGTGTACTCTATACAACCTGAGAATGTGATAGGTGGTGTTTGAAACCGCTGCTGCACAACCACACAAGTGCAGAGGGACCATGGCATTGGACTCAGACTGAGGGATATATTTCCACCGGTCTAATGTCCATTTCTTATGTTCATTTCTCAAGTCTCTTCTTCTTTTTGGTGTCCTTCAGTATTGGTAGTATCAACAGTTAATTGACAAGGCTGGTAACTTTAATGAACTTAAAGGATTACCAGTAAAGGTAATCCTGGGTTTTCCTTTCCTGAAACTGAGTAGTAGTGTCCAAAGGATTCCATGCCTTTGTTGACCAGAAACATGCTAAGTTTACTTCATTCTCAATAATATAGATACCACTATAATAGTGAACATATTTGAATTTAGGCAATGTAGTGTGGCAAGACATACAAATTGCTTGCTGGCATGTATGTAATGTCTATTTGTAGTTACTGAGACCTGGTAACCCCAATATTTAATCAATTCCAGCTATTCTATAACTGTGACCCTAGGAGAACTGATTAGCATTCACAATATCCTCTTAAATGTGTGTGCGGGAAAATACAATTACTTCCTGTTCTTTTATCAAGTTTCAGTTGACATAAATGTTGTAATTATTGCCTCTTTATTTGTTCATTAAGGTTTGATTTGCATGTTCTCTGATTTCCTCAATTATGTCATATTACTATTAAGACCTATCTGCAACATGAGCATGCAGGAAGTGGAATATTAGCACGATAAACAAGGTATCCACTAGTATCCCAAAGTGATTATTTTTGTGGAATTGGAAACTCCATTGGAAACGTATTATTGTCTATTAATTAGTTAGTTAACTGTATAATCGGCACTCCATCTGGCTTCCACATGGGCCCCCATCAATGCGCTTTTGTTTACATACAATTCAGAAGTAATTTCTACAACACAAAATAAGTCCAAAATGGAATGTTTTTTTGTTAATTATGTCTATCTATTTTTCAACAATAGGAGGAAAAATCTAATCAGAATTACAAGCATGTTTTTAAAGTAAACGTGGAACTGTATTTAGGATAATTCAAGTCAAGAATGTGTCCCAAAGTTGATACATTTGTTAAACCTAGCTACTCCATGGAAGTCACCCTCTGAGTTTCAACCAATGACAATGGAGGCAACTTAAGCAAGTGTCTAGAGGATAGCGGCTGCTAGCTCAAACATTTGATCTTCTCTAACATCTCAAAATTAAATCCCAGAACTGGCATTTTTCACATAAAATACAGTATCAAATACTAGATAATTACTGTTATTACCCTTTAAGTATGATGTTCAAACGTTTGTTAATCAATACAACATGGATGTATGTTGAAAATGACCAACCAAGCATATCTTAAATGTTTATACAATTATACCCATATTATGTATGCATATGATTAAATTAGACAATATTAAATTGGTGTGACTGTGCTACTAGTTCCTCGATTGAACATTGGAATATCACTTTATATCACTTGGAATATCACATATCACTTTCTGTAATGTATCTGGAATACCATTTTTTGGTTTGTCAGTGATATATCTTGACTGAGTTTACAGCAAAAAAAAAAATATCCATCCAGTTTTTACTTGTAAATTCCCAATTATTTTTTAATGCAGCAAATCTGTCTTGTTTGAGAGGATCAGAAACGCAATTTACCATGGTTAAATTATAACTGACTGACTAATCTACAAATGATCTGTGTTTATGATGCAATGGGATTTTTAGTTTAGACAATTCAGTCGGCAATTGCATGCATTCGTTTTTATCCCATGGAACACTTCGGAATATTACTACGCCAAAGTTGGTTTAAAACCTCAGACTACACTCTTTGGTTGTGTTCAGAGGATCAAAACTAGTGCTGACGACTATTGACTGATCTACAAGTCACCCTGCAACATCAATAATGACTCAGTATGATTTGTAGATCAGGCAATAAGTGACAATTTACCCATGATTCCGTGCAGGTTTGATCCTCTCGAACACAGCCTTTGAATTTGAAATCTTCTAAAGTGTTGGCCAACTAAGAAAGCCAGGATTCTCATCTAATGCTATTATCCCACCACTTTTAACTTTGATGTAGTCCTACTGTAAGCAAATAAAAAAACACTCATAACAATGCTAAAAATTAAACAACCATTCATAAGATTTTTCTACATGTTTTTCAGCAAAAATGTATATGTAAATATATATATATAATATATATATCCTTTTTTACTTTGATTCAAGTCCAGTACAACTTCCACATCTTCAGGCAGGGAAATGCAATTCTGCATGTGATTGTAATTCAAACAGAGTACACATAGTTATAGAAATATAAAAAAAATACTTTTCATAAATATAAGTAAGGCAATATATCATATAATATATTATGTTATATTTTTGAACCACAATACAACCGCAACATAAAACCCTAAAATTTAATTCTGCACGTGATTCACCGTCTCTACATTTTCCCTGCGCAATTTTATGGTCGTTCGAGCATTTTTCACTATACCCAGAATAATTTTTAATAGCAGGCGTAGCAGCAATTTCAGAATCTGTCCTTGTATGATGGCGGACGAAAATTTCCACTGGAGAAACAGCAACGTATAGCCTACCCTGAATACGGCAAAAACTGACCCCGGTCGACAAACCTAACTTACACCTTCGTCAACATAATCATACACGACTTTATGCCGGTAGATGTCAAGGTTGCAAGCGCTAAAATAAAACAGTTTTCATTAAGATGATTTTAGAACGCAGAACTATTTTTTGAGGATTTTTGGATCTCGAGCAATCCTACTCACCGGAGCTGCATCATTTTGGGAGGTAACGTCAAATAATATTTTTTTCTGATTTTGAAATCCTACTTTTTTTGTATTTGCACAGAGCGCAGTTTATTATAGTTTTCGCTACAGTTCTTGGTTTCTTTATAATAAAGTGAAGGTGCCTTCACGCTAATATATATGTGTTAAGCGTTTATAATGGAAAGGGTGCTTAAATAAGCTGTTGATTTTAGACAGCGATTTCGAAGAAAGTTTTCTAGGAAACTTAGATGCATGAAGTGTTTCATACATTCAGTAATATATATATGTGTGTGTCTCTGTGTGTGTATATATATTTATATATATATATATTAAGATATAAATTCTAGTTTTCAATGCGCGTGGGAAATTAGCAGTGGTTACACGAAGGACGAGGAGGAACAATCTGAAAACACAACCTTGCAGCCATGTTTTGTGAATGTTGCTTACATTTTTTCTTTCGCATTCCGGTCACATCAGTTGAGTTGTGTGACTGTTTCTTGTTAAGCGTAAGGTATCTGGTTCAGTTTCAATTGGTTTACAGGAACAACATTTCGCAAATTTGGAATGGATAATTTCTACTTCTGTTTTTGTCGGGATAGGATTTTAATTCATTTCATTCTGAAATTGTCGCCACCTGTCGGTAGTTATTTTATGAAATTAGGAAATTCCAATTAATTTAACTGTTTTACTGTACCCGTAGTTTAGACACATGGTTACAAAATAATTATTGTTATACAGAAACAAAAACATTTATGAAAGTACGGCTACATTGGTAAGCTATGAATTAGTGCTTTGGATTTGTCCTATGCCGTGTTTGCTCTATAGACTAGATTTGGTTAGATTGCATAAGATGATGTGAGTGTTTGAAAAACGAGGAATTGTACACTGCATGGCAATATTCTCTCTTTTTAAGCTGGTTTGTTGTATCTTGCAGCACTGTATTGTTGTTTAATATGACAAAATATAGGCTGCACTATGATTTAGGGTGTGCCTTAATGTATTGTATTAAGGTTTGGATTACTATATATTTTTGTAGCGACAATATTTTAACAGCCTATTAATTAGCACTATTTTACTTAAAATAATTAGAAACTGTGGGCCTGACTGCCATTATATTTTGCAGCTGTCTTACCTCGTCGTAACCCCTAATCTATGCTGCAAAATCTTTTGTTCTTTTTAGGGAGGGGGGGTGGTTTAAACTTAAACTATATTAAAAGTCTCAAAAACATATTCTATTTTTTTGTTTTTAATTTAAAGATCGATGTGGTCTTAAAGCAAATTTGACTAAGTGTAAGTAAAAGTGATAAAACATGCTGTCTGAAGGACAGAGCATAAGGACAAAGATTATCTGGTCTGATGAAACCACAATCATACTTTTAGGCCTGAATTCCATGTGCAATGTCTGCTAAAAACAAGGTATATGTTATCACCTAGCTAAATCCCTATGGTGAACATGTTGGTCAACATTGTCTGGACTAAGAGAAAGATTAGGATTGAACAGAGCCAAACACTGAGACGCAAACCTGATCTAGACCATGCAGGACATTAACTAGACAACAACACAAAGCAGAAAGACAAGATGACATTAGAGTGCTTTCAGTACAAATGCTACTCTAATGTACTAAAAAAAAGGGTCTATTATTGAACATATTTGGCACAAATGTTTTAACTTGTTTTTCTTTGTCATTATGGGACATTGTTAAGGGGATGGAATACTTTCTGGAAGGCCCTGTCCAGTATAGCGGACACATTTAAATTGCTTTAAAACGAACAGTCTTTTGGCAAATATATGCTTGGGATGCCAGTAGAGTGGCTATCGATGTTGTCATTGTGAGAATGATGCATGTGAGTAAATTGTCAGCGAAACAGTTTATTTTAGCTACATATTTTATTGGCTTGCTCTGAACTCTCAAGTTGAAGCTGACACCTACCCTAACTCTGGCACAAATGTAACAAGGAGTACAACGTGCGGTATGTAGACATTAGGCATTCCTAATTAATTATTAAAATGTTAATAATCATTAATTATTAATAAGTGTTATTCAGTATTACGGCTGTCAAATTATTGAATGTATGAAAATGGCTGTTCGTTTATTCCAATGGTGGTGGAATCAAATAATCAATACATATAAGTGCCAAGCCTGTTTATGGTCAGTGAACAGACTTTAAGGTAAATGGGATGGTGTAAATAAACAGTGCCCAACATGAGACAATGGGCAATTCCTGTTAACAGTGAGAGCCTTGATTGAATTACACAGGGTTAAACAGTAGCACCTTGAACCTTGGCCATCTACATGCGAAAGACCAGTAATGTCCTTGAAAAATTTAAAATATTTTGTTGCTTGAACAGTACAAGCTCAGTACATGGGTATGTCAAAAGATTTACAATCCATTGCTAAACATCCCTATCCAACAAAATACCATGTTCCATAGCTAGCCACATTTGATGAGCTGCACTTTATGTAATAATAATCATACTAATATTTCTGTCAAACAATAACTATTGAAAACCAATTTGGTTTCAGGGAGGCCAGGCCAGAATGTATTTTCTTTTGGCAGAATAAAAAAAAAATGGCAGAATTCCTGCATATAGTGTGTGTATGTGTGTATGTATATATTTATTTGTATATATGTGTATATATATATGTGTGTGTATGTGTGTGTGTGTGTGTATATATAAATATGTATATATGTGTATATATATATATATGTGTGTGTATGTGTGTGTATATATATATATGTATATATGTGTATATATATATATATATATGTGTACACAGTGGGGAGAACAAGTATTTGATACACTGCAGATTTTGCAATACGGACTTTCAGCTCCCTCCAAGGATTTTCTATTGGGTTCAGGTTTGGAGACTGGCTAGGCCACTCCAGGACCTTAAGATGCTTCTTACGGAGCCACTCCTTAGTTGCCCTGGCTGTGGGTTTCGGGTCGTTGTCATGCTGGAAGACCCAGCCACGACCCATCTTCAAGAATGATGTTTCCACCTCCATGCTTCATGGTTGGGATGGTGTTCTTGGGGTTGTACTCATCCTTCTTCTTCCTCCAAACACGGCGAGTGGAGTTTAGACCAAAAATATCTATTTTTGTCTCATCAGACCACATGATCTTCTCCCATTCCTACTCTGGATCATCCAGATGTTCATTGACCAACTTCAGACGGGCCTGGACATGCGCTGGCTTGAGCAGGGGACCTTGCGTGCGCTGCAGGATTTTAATTAATGACAGCGTAGTGTGTTACTAATGACTCTCTTCAGGTCATTGACCAAGTTCTGCCGTGTAGTTCTGGGCTGATCCCTCACCGTCCTCATGATCATTGATGCCCCACAAGGTGAGATCTTGCATGGAGCCCCAGACCGAGGGTGATTGACCGTCATCTTGAACTTCTTCCATTTTCTAATAATTGCGCCAACAGTTGTTGCCTTCTCACCAAACTGCTTGCCTATATTCCTGTAGCCCATCCCAGCCTTGTGCAGGTCTACAATTTTATCCCTGATGTCCTTACATCACTTGTTTATACTATTAGTGATGTGACAAATAGATACATTTCCTTCATGTTAAAATGTTCATTTTGTCAGCTGAAAACAGATTAAATGGTTGATTTTATTTTATTTAAATAATTCTATTGAATCAAAACGCGTCACTCTTAATGGAATTTTCTAAAATGTATCCCAAAAATAGAATATATTTTGCCTCTTGACTGGTTAATAATTGTGGTTATTAATCGTGCAACAGTCCTCAGTATTTGGGCAGAGGATACAGGTTAATCACCAAAACGCTCTTTGGGGTCTACAGGGGTCCAGGGAGGAATATGTATAATTGGGCCACAAATTTACAAATGTTTACAAAGTAATTTCTCACCAAGAATACGTAAAAGCACTTTTTAAAGCTAGCTGCCTACAAACGGTTGCATAAACTTTTTATACATACATATAAATAAATATATAAAAAATAATAATAATAATTACAGACCTCTACCTCAACACTCTGCAAAATCGGCAGTGTACCCAATTCTTGTTCTCCCCACTGTGTTAAGTCTGTGGCACACAACGCTTTTCATTGTCAACCTCTAGTGTTTAGTTTGTGGCACACAACGCTTTTCATTGTCAACCTCTAGTGTTAAGTCTGTGGCACACAACGCTTTTCATTGTCAACCTCTAGTGTTTAGTTTGTGGCACACAACGCTTTTCATTGTCAACCTCTAGTGTTAAGTCTGTGGCACACAAC
>JACXGK010000128.1:70573-120480 GCA_016801125.1 Novumbra hubbsi | reverse complement strand
GCCCAAAATGCTGAATTTCGGTCCTATCTGACTTGTATTCTCTTGCTTTCTGGGAGACACCAAATGTGCTTTCAGAAGGTACTTTTTGAGTAACTGCGTCTTTTCTGCTATCTTGTTATACTGACCAGTGTTGTGCAGAGCATTGTGGTATGATAGGAGCAATGATCCACTTCTAGCCACTGACATCTGTAGCTCCTTCTTTGGCTTCTTTCACAAGTTTCTTTCTGAAGTTTGAGGAACAGCCAGTGTTGTCCGTGCCTAGCTGGTGTGATGTACCCTACACTTCTAATTATTGATCCAATTGTGCTAATTTGCAAACACTTATTATTTAGTACCAATGTATGCACTTGCATTACTTTCCCATATCTGTAGAAGGCACGTAGTTCTTCATTTGCTTCATAGATTCACAACCTGAACCATGATCCTTCAGAAGTGGAGTTTTAAATCCAGAGAATATGGGCTGGTTTTGTGGACATAGATTTAGCCTAGTCCTGGACTAAAACAAAAGTCAATGTAAAAGTCAATAACCTTTTTCATTTCTCAACAGGTCTTTGCTTACAGAAAGCATGTAGTACTTTTTTGGCATTACAACTATAAAAAGAAACTGTTGTAGGTCTTCGCATTTATGCTAGAACTTAGCACTTTACATCATGGGCTAAAATCCATGCTCTATTCTATTGTAGAACATACAGTTTGGGCAAATCCATACCAAGGCACCTATTTCTGCCAGGGTACAATTTATACTGTCCACGTGCATTTACAGTTAAAAAGCCTTAATGTTGAGAAAAATACCTAAACGAAAACATTTATATTTTTTCACTAAATTAATATAACTATGCTGTTCATCACTCGCCACATGTGCCCAGGTTCATAAAAAATAACTACTTAATCAATGCCCTAATGTCAGGAGGAGAAAGCAAGTTTAAATATACCTTACTGTAGCTTAATTAACTGGAGCTGCATATAGACAGATGCTGTAAAACGTGTGTGTGTACGGTGTGAACTTTTTCCTTGTTGTTTAATGTATATTCTGATTACATAGGTAGTAGTTGTCATTGCATCAAACCAAAAGCTATATGCCAGCTATATATTTAATGCTGGTGTTTGCTATTTATGAATACAACTCTTACCTATTTGCTTTTTTTTACCTACCTTCCCAAATGATTATTCGAAAAAAAAACGGCCTAAATGTTAGGGGATTCAGTGATTTAAAATGTGGCATCTTGGTGTTACATTGGACACAGTTGGTCATCATTACGTTTTCTTAATGCATTTTGAGGAATGCTATGGGTCAAAACTTACAACCAAGCAGGAGGAAACTGCACAAGAGAAGACAAATGCAGAGGAGCGTAGTCAGCACATTTTGGGAACAGGAGAAACCATCATAACCAATTACACTGCTGTATACATTCATCTTGTAGACACAAAACAATGTCCTGCCCTGAATTGTAAGTAGATTCAAGAGAGACATTTTACGTTGGCCATTTCAATGCAAACCTTCAGAAAAGTAGTAAAAAATGATGTAGCTTGTTAAATCTCAACTGAACCCTGACCTTTTCACTCAATTCAATCGAATCAATCAATGCCTTTGTCTTTTGAATTACATTAGGAATTTCCTTGTTTTAATGGAAGAGAATGACTTGACGTATAAATGACAGGAAGACCAGCCAAGTAATAAATGCTTTTCAGTATTATTGCAAATTGGCCGACATTGCTGGGGGAGTGGCGTGACATTGTCAGCGGGGCTTTCCTGATCTCATCACCATCTAGTGGGTCAATGCTGAATGAGGTCATCAGGTATGTGTTCCCTCACGCACGTTGACCCTTCCTGCCTAAAAGAGCAGTGTAGAAAAAAGCAGAATGGCTTGGTACAGATATGCATATGAATAAAGCTTGACGCATCTTTATTTTTCCCCAAATCTCAGATTTTTTCTTTTCTTTTTTTCTTTTTTTCTTTTTTTTAAACAAGAGTGCTGTAGATGCACTTGGATATAATGAAATTCAGGAAGGAAAAAAAGAAAATTGGACAAAAGAAAAGTGAATCGAAGTGTATCTACAGCCTTGAATGAATGCCTTTGTTGTTTTACACCAGCATACCCTTTCATTTCACTCTTGGGAGACACAGAGGTTTGCCCTGGAAGATAGGATATTTTTTTTAGCAAGGGCAGTTTTCATTTTTTGGTACTAATCAGAGAGAATTTGGATGGCAAAATGCCAACCATTTGTTTAAAACCATTTCTACTCTTCTTGTTGTTCTCCTAGCCACAGAAAAAGTTAGAATTTAGAAATCCGATGAAAACAAAGATTTGATTCATAATAGAAAACCAAAAGAATGCCACTATGAAACGTCATATGTCGGAAAAGACAATTCCGCAATATCAAAATCTGTTGCGCAAAAATGTTAGTACATATTATAGTTATAGAATTGTTTTGAATACATTACCATATACTGTAGCATGTGAGTGCTACAATATAAATATCTGATATGTCATGCACTCATTGCTTTAGGTCTCTCTGGATAAGAGTGTCTGGTAAGGTAGAAAAAAGACATTTTGAGTTTACACTGTGCAAACAGAAAGAAATGCTAACTACAATGTTTATCTGGGAAAGTTTGAAATAAAGTACTCCCCTAATGCTCACTGCGTATTCTGAGCAAATGGGCATAGTGAGACCATGTGGTAACCACACACATGTCAGATAAACTAACACCTTTCATGGCCAACCAGTTTGTGGCCTCACACCTGATGGATTTGTCCGCCACGCCTTTTACCAAGCAAACATCACTGTGTGCAATGTGTATCTCATTGTTTTAAAAAAAGCCCTGCTGTTAAATGAGCACCTTGTGCAACTGCCAACCTGACTTCGCTCACAGGTTTCTAAGCCACCACAAGGGATGGAGGGAAGAGGCCAGACAAGCCAATTTGATTATGAATCCCCATTTCCGGACAGTGCCTTTCTCAGGATCCTTATGCTAATTGGAGAGACTAATTACATCTTGTTCCCTGTGTACCTCTTTGATCAAGTTTTTTTGTATTTGGTCATACTTCTTGCTCAACCAGTAACTTTGCAATGGCACATGCTGGAGGTGAATGCATTCTCCGGCCAACAACCATAATGCATCTTGCAGGCTACCAAGCTTGCACAAGTAGTTGCACAGAGAGACAAGAAGCCCTGTCTGACATAAGGTGCCTCAACCCATTTGGTGTTGAAACAACACTGCCACATCATCTGATGTATTATCCCTGGACATTATCAGTATACCGCAACTAGGATTTGATCACCTAGCTGCAATAACATACTGTATAAGGATGAGTAGTACTGGGTTATGTTGATATTAAAAGTAATAGCACAGCTGATATGTTACGACTGAACATGATTGCATTTTCTAAAATAGTTAAAAATCTGTTGTTCAAATCATTTCTTTTATTTTGTGCCTAAAATGACACAGTTAATATAAATCTAACAGAACAAACATGAGATACAAATTCTCTATTCCAGTGGCCCTTGTCAACGCGCTCGCCTAACCATGGTGCCGCAGTGGTGTAGTAGCTCCGTATTATTATGTTAAATATGCTGTGAATTAGTATGTTAAATATGCTGTGGTGGACACTTGTGTTTTTGAGCGGCGGACTTTGAACATATTTGTTTTAGAAAACAACGTTGTTGTGCTACAGACAGCATGGGGGTCTGCCTCCAAGTGGACCGTGCATGTACTCTAGAAAGGGGTATAGCGTGGGGTCCAAAGTATCTTCAACAAAGTCTCCCTCACCTCCTTGGCTCTTTGTGCTCATTGACTGTAGTGGCACTATTTAACAAAACGTAACACGCTAGGGCAAATGCTAATGGTTCAATCAGAACAAAGGTTGGAATCCACCGTGTGCGTAAGATGTTCTTACTGAGACATTCAACGTTTGTGACCAAATTAAACCTTAGCGTTTGTCTTTAATATGCAATTATGTATGTATCATGAGCATTGTTGTCCTGTTGAATCTCCTAACATGCTATCACTCAAATTAGAAACAACCTGATGGTATTTGAGTTGGGAAAGCTACATGAAATGGCTTTTGGCATTTGGGGGAATATGTGCATCCTGTGCGCATATCCCTCCCCCTCTCCACTTAAAATGAACCTTATTGCTCTCATGAATAATGCACAAGGACACTGAACTACTGCAGCAAAGATAAATTAAGGGATGTCTCTATACTGTGGTTATATGCACATAGGAAACATGTTTTTTTTTTCCATGTCATGACATGAAACTTAAATTTATTTAAAAAATATTTTTATTAAGATAATCTTATTTCTATTAAACCGGGTGGGAAACTCTCCTCTTGCTTTAATAAATCCATACATTAAAATGGAGCAGGTTTACCAACCTTCCTTCAGACTGCACTGCAATTTTGATTTTCATCAAACATTTAATCTGCCAGCGTACAAGGGCTTAGCAGCAGACCGAATGCTGCCCTGAATTTCTAATTTTAGGGCTGCTCATTCAGGATTTATTTTTATATAATTCAAGGCTGCTTTTCAATATCTCTAGTTATTACATTTTAATTCACAGAATTAACATATAGATTGAAAGGGTTTTATGGGGTTTCGAGGCACATGCGGGTAGAATTTTACGAGTTGACGCATTTCTGTTTCCAGACCATTCCAGCTAATAGAAGGGGGGAGGGAAAAAAAAGATTCTCCCATTTCTCTGCAATATTGCTTTTTTGAAATCGTTAGTTGGAAGCCATTGTAAGAGACATTTATTACGGAGAGGGGGCTAGGAAAATGTGCTTCTGATTAGGGAGGGGGAAAGCATTCAGACTGAAATAGGTTTTGGGGATCGCTGTGTATGAATATATTTTTCTCAGCACTGATACTTCCTCTGCATTGCAGGAATATAGGGAACCGATGTATTGATTTTAATTTTCTTTTGTTCGTATGTGAGCCTGCGTTTCAACCAAGTATACTATCTTGTTTCCCTTTTACCCCTTGATTTGTTTTCTTCATGTTGACCATTGCTGATATTTTCATTCATTATTTTATGTCAGAATTGCCCTATAATAATTGACCACCATTAGCCTATCAAATACTGTCCACATAACCATATTTCAAGTATCATTGGCACTTTTTGATGGAATGTTTAGAAGTGAGTTCTTCTGAAATATCTAACATTGTCTCTGCCTTGTTTAGCTTGATGCTGTAATCTAGGACAATGTGATTAATTTCCATGCAAGAACATTGACAGCTGCCCTAAATCTTGAGAAAAGCAATCTATTCAAATGTTGTAATTTAATTTTAACATGCAGTTGCACTCATTCACTGCCTATTGTCTAAAAATATGTTCATACTGAAATGGTACAGCTTTAATACTAGCAATTTCCATTTTCAAATACTCTTTTCTAATGTCTTCAATTGTGTTATTTGATCATGATTGATATCAAATTTGTACTGAAGGATCTAATTAAGTGTTTTTGTTTTACATTCAATTATTTGGTTAAGTATACAAATTTGACCAATTCTTTCAGAGATAATGACTTGGGAACAATTTAAATGCAAATTCTTTAAAGAAATAAAATAACACCTCTCTACATTGGTCAAACAAAAGACAGTTACAGCAGTCTCTCTTATTTCTGCCTGTGCCACACACACAAGTGCACACACAACACACACTTCAACAAGCAGGCAGCTCTTTGCAACCTCAAAGTCAGAATGCCCACCAACCCAGCTGATTAAATGAGGGACTATGCTGGTTTTTGGGCAAGATTTTTGGATATTAGTAATATTGAAATCCATCATTTATTTATTGTTTGAGACCAATATAGTTTTTTTAGGTGTTTTCCAGGACTTAAATGAAACAATGATGGGGTTAAGGTGCTGACTTTAATTGTATTCATCCATATAAAATTAACTATTTAGAATTGACAGCATGTTTTGTTTTAGGGTAACAAAAGTATTGGGAAAATCTGCTTTGGAGCTCTTTATTAGGCAGCTGTGTTTTTTGCATAGTTATTGCATGCCCTAGAGGAATTGTCATGTCTGGTCTTGATTCTATGCTTTTCATTTGAAGTGTGTCATTTACATGCTGCATGTTGAATTAATCAGAGACATGGCTAAACAATGAGCTGTGCCAATGTCAGATAATCAGGAACACTCCCCACGAAGGTATTGTAGGCATCGATGTGAGAGTATGTAGAGCATTCCAGCAAAACTTCGGAGGGTACACTGTAAGATCCAAACCACTAGTATGCTTCAAGAATAGAACTGCTAGGTTTGTCCCTAAAAGAGCCTATAGGCTTAGTGCCAGATGACAACATTTACCTATACCAGAGTGATGGAAATAAGGAACTACCTATAATCCGACGTAAGCCATCTCATCTGTGAAACAATATGACGGAAGTATAATGGCTTGAGGGTGAATGGTTGCAACAAACAGTCTCACTTGTCTTCACTGATGTTGTGACTGCAGTGGCTGCAGTAAAAACAAACTTGTCTGCTGAGGTACCACCAAAGCAACCTAACACATGATGATGCTTTATCATGTAGCAGAAACAATGATCCAAAACACGCTGCCATAGCGACCAAATAGTTATTTTTGCACAAAAATACTTTGACAGGCCAAGTCAATTGAGACTCAGATTAAGCATGCCTTTCTCATGCTGAAGACAAATAAACAGGGACAGTATACGGCTGCAGTACAGGCCTGGCCAAGCATCACAAGGGAAGATAGAGAGTGCCCGGAGATGGCTATGGGTTGTAGACCTCAGGCATTCATTAGTGGCAAAAGATGCGACCAACTACTGAAAATATTACTTTTTTGTACATAAATATGTTAATTTGTTCAAATACGTTTTGTTCCCTAAAATCCAAAGGGGTCATGCACTACAGTATCACATTGTATTAGTGTTGCACCATTGGTCTTGCATAATTTAACTACAAATGATTTATGATGATAATGAGTAGAGGGATTGATTAAGCCATCTAGCCTGGCTGGTGTAAATCAGGTTTGTGTGGCAGTGTGACCCTGCATGTCTTTCAGGTAAAAGCCTACAAACTAACCACTTGGCTAATAGACTGAATGGGGTGGGTCCTTGGTTTAAATAGGGGTTTTATTGCTGATATTTGTCACTGTAACTTATATAAGTTTGTAGCCATACAAATAGTGATAGTTGTTTCACTCATTTAGAATATGGTCTAGTTGTGGTTTCAACCGGGTTAGCTTGACCCCTGCAAGGGGGAATGTCTCCCTCAATCTCCAAGGTGATGTTTATTGAGCAGAGGCTCTGTGTTTTGGTTCTACACACTGTTAATTATATCATTCAATAACTGAGTTTTTTTGTTTTTATTCTTACTTTATCCTTTCAATCGTGGAACAAAAATGTGTTTCGACTCTAATGCTTCCTGCAGGTTGAATTAATTTCCTCATTGTTGCCTAAGTAAAATAAACACTTATGCAATTAATTGTTTTTAGATTTTGGTTTTGTTCTCAAATAAAATATTGTATTTAATCTTTCACCATTATGGAAGCCCATAGGGGACTATATTCAAATGATAATGCAATTTCACATTATATGTAAATGTTATTTGAGACAATACTCAAATACAAATGCAATAATCCAAATTGCATTTGCATTTTTACGTAGTCATATGGTTATTCTATGACAATATTAAAATGGAATAATGGTTTGACATTGCATTTTTAAAGACATACCCCGCTTTACAGTGGACTATATTAACATGTTAATGCAAATGTGAAAATGAAAATGCAATATAAACATTGTAGCCTAATTTTCCATATGTGCAAGCATTCTGTCCAAATATAAATTAAAATGTGTCTATCCTTTTACTGGTGATGTATGTGTATGTTTTTTGGGGATCTTGGTTGACAGTTTGATGTCCAGATACTGTATGTGAAAAGCTTGTCTAATCCGAAACATTTCAAAAAGTTGGAAATATTTCAGACAAGGCTCCTAGATCTATTTTCAGATGATTCTTCTACAATCCAGGGCTGTTTGCCGTGAAATTTTACAAGCTTGATTACATTAATTAGTGGACCGTCTCAGCACAGAACTGAAAAAGTCAGATATATTTGGCTTGCTATTGATAGCTGGCTCACAATGCCAATGAAACAAATCAAGCTGAGCAAACAGAATGAATGCCCACTTGTGCTAAAGGAATTTTGTTGGGGCATTAATCACTTTGTGCCATTATGGTATGAAACCCAATCATGTTCAGCCATGAGATGGATTTCACATTTTCAGCTTTTTCCTCTGTTGATATTTCCCTCCGTGTAGCATCCTGCTCACACTTGTTCTTGTCATATTTTCCAACATAAAATGGTGCCCAGGCACCACATGGCTACTGCTTTTCCTTTGCTTCTCAAATTAGCTTTTATTGCCTCCAATCTTCCCTGACATATGGAATTTTCCTCTCTTGTGGCATATTCTACTGTCTAATGTTTACATTGAGGGCTTGCTAAAACTTTTTGTGGACATACCTTTATCAGGGTGGCTAATGTTGGGTATGGTTATTGAGCTTGCATTTTTTTTTTAATCTTCAATGAGGCTGGCATAGGTCTAGCATCATTTAAAAAGCAGATTTATTTTCTTTACCTGCCCTTTTTGCATTATGGACAGGTTTTGGCATTACGTTGTTTATCTACTTGTCCATGGGATACAGACAGAATTGATACTAATTTGTCCGTAGTTATACTCACTTGTCCACAGAAATGCCACTGAATATTGGCAACATTACAATGAACCTCTTTACAAGGTAAACAAGTCCTAATTATTACCGCATATATCTGGTAAAAGTATTTAGACCCCTGACCAAATCTCTCTCGTTACCTAATTATTCATTTTGCACTGATATTTTCTGCATTTTATTTAAACTTTAAACTCAAATGCAATTATTTTAAGGTGACTGTTGTTTTTATGTTTGGAACATCTAGTAAAATAAAAGAAATAAACCCCTGTGCTCTGGAAACTCCCTATTTGCATGGCCCTAATGAGGACAGAATTGGCTTCCAAGTGAACCACTAAAGTTGCTGTCACATTTTACACATTAAAAGCACTATTAGCTAGGATCATTGTTCAGGGTGTAAATCTGTATTTACATTTGGATATTTAACACCATAGAGTATCCTATAGTAGTTATTGAAATAAAACAAACTATTTGAAACAACATACCCAAGTGTTTGGATATCCAGGAAACGTATATACAGGTCTGTGCCCTTTTAAACCACATTGTCCCAAGTATGAATGTGCACATATACACGATAGTATGGACTGCCAATTACTTCAACCCAAATCCTTGCCCCTTAATTACTTCATTTTCATGTATAGCTCTTATTAATTCATCTTTCTGTTTGGCTAGGTAGATATTTCTTCAAATAGATCACTTGCAGCTAAATAAAAAGCAAATTAAAGGTGTGACACAGTGCATTTTGATCAGTAATCTGTTGTGGCTGTGACACTGTTTTTCAGGGTGTTTGTTTACTGTTTTCCAGATTTCTTTTAAGGAAACCCATCACAGGTAGATAATGTATTTATATAGTAGTTTGCTGTTAAGTTTTATACATTGATTTCTCAATGTCTTATCTCTGCCAGTCTAAGTTAGAAGTAGTTTTTCTTGCATTTGCCCACACCACATTTGTTTAATGAATAGCATCAGATATTTCAGATTCAAACCAGTGATTGGCTCTGATCTTGACTCTTATTATTTTATACAGTAAAGGGCTTGCTTATCTGCTATAGTGTAGTGTAATGAAAGATGTGTTTTGGAAGTGTTGTGTTGTCTGGCACCTTGTCTGGCATCTTGGTGGGACATCCTAATCTCACACTTATGGGCCTATTTGCATCCTGAAATGATAGGACAAGGTGGGGGCCAAGGTAGCCCAACTGCTCAGACAAACCAGGTGTGAGGATAGACACCTGGTTCGTCAAGTCAACGAAGTAGAAATGACTTTTGTTGGATTAACTACACTGATGTTTAGTCTTAATGAGTGTCCTATAAATAGGATTCAGCACATGGCATTTATAATTTGTTAAAGGTAAATGTTTACTCGATGAAGAATCCTGCTTGACCAAATGTCTAGCTTTGGATGGTGCTAATTGGATGTGTGTGATTGTGTGAATGCCCATTTCTTAAATTGTTTGCAATTTGGGTGTTTGGAATTAGCCTGTCTAGTTGAGATGAGTAGGAAAGTTTGATTTAGTTCCTGGAGTATATTGTTAATGGACATTCTATCATTAATCAGAGACTATCAAGCTTTCATTTTAATGTACATGGGCTGCAAATGGGCACTGCCAGTTAGTGGTACTTTAAGGGGAGACATTTGAAGTCATTGACACCCTGCTCTATTAGACTAACTTCTATATCAAGCCCAGAACTGTCCATAGTTTATCTAACTAGGGCTGTCACGATTTACTTGATTTATTGTTGCACGATTAATTGCAGTTAACTATTTATCTGTGTATGTATTGTAAATGTCATGCCACTATTATACTGTAAGCCTAATAATATTGTAAAACTATACTTGACGGATCTGGATATGATCTTCATTTATGTGGTGTTAGCGCTGTTGAGTGCCACCTTTTCGGAGCAAATCTGTCAATTTGTCTCCTCTAAATAATTGGGCTAACCTCTTTCAATTTGACTTAAAACCAAACTGTGCTCACAGCATTGCAGTTGTTTGGCTTTGGTACTACCACTAAACTGTTGTTATGGTTTGCTGTTCACAAGACTCAACCGCAAAGCAATGACAATGACATTTTGCTGAGCAAAATGCTGATGTTTCACCTCATCTCTCTGCTGCAAATAGTTAGCCTAGGTTTTTAAAACAGTTAGAAAAGAGTTTCAGTAAATTATCTGCGCCTATTACTTTCTGCAGAGCTGTCAAATGCTTTTCTGCTTACATGCGCTAGACATAATAGGTAGAAACTGACTTACTTTGGCCTAAAAATCCCTTATTCAAATTGAAAAGCTTTTTTGAATCAAAATACTGTGCATGAAGATTGTTAAAAGGTTGTTAAAATAACAGCGATCTGGCTATTATATGATTGTGACAACTCAATGTCTAACAATGTGCTGCTTTTTAAACACAAAATTGTTTATTTCGGGTAAAATGTCTTTCTAATATTGTGTTTAATCGCACGACTTAACTACTGAAGATTATTATTTGGTTTCATCGTTTAAAATCACAAACATATAAATATACACGTACATATGTGTGAATGGATGGATTACATTTATTAAAATACAGATCAATAGAAGTATTTGAAAATAGTGATGAAGGTTCTTCAAGAAAAAGATGTAGCTAGATGTGTATGAACATTTATGCACTCTATACATTAAGTTGCTCAAGATAGGTGTATGCTAACCTACATTTAAATGTAAAAAAAACAACACTGAGATTGAAATGTATGCATTAAAAATTAAGTCTGTGGATAATGCTGTTAAATGTAGATATTTATCAGCATATCCTTTTTATTGGGTATATGTGTGTATTCTAGAATAGCAGGGGATCAGTAGTGGACCATACAGGGTGATTATGTAATCTTACATTTCTGTGTTGGCACATGCCTTGTTTCACAAATGTAATCCACTCCACTTTTCTTTGATGGAGGTTTGTGCACAATGTGAGAAATGTAAAATGTTCAAGCTGTTGATGTAGACTTTGAGGCAACATCGTTGATGTCTGGAGGGATAGCCTTGGATTTTGCCGTGCGCCATGTCTGTTTAGAGTGGGGATGCAGAATGAGCTAGTATGCTTCTGGTTTTGACAAGATTTCTGTTGTACCTGGTAGAGCAAGTTATACTATTTAGGCCTCTGATGCATGGAAATATGTAGCAGGCTGCGACAATGCCTGATTCATGCTCTCCGTCTCTGACTCTCTGAGAGAGTTAGGATATCCATGAAGACATACACCTCTTGCATGGGTAGCTTAATGACATGCAGTGTGCAAGCACTTGTTCCACTTTGAGAATTAAGCAAGTTATTTTTGTTTGGGTTTCACCTTGTCAGTAGCTGTTTGCCGATTACTGTCCCCTTCAAGGAGAGCTTGCGTACATTTTGAAACACGTCGTGGAAGCTTTGGAAAGGTCTTATGCAGATTTTAGGTTATCTTTAATGGCGAGCTGCAACGTGTGAGCAAAGTATAGCTCATGTTAGTCAAGGTTATTGGAAATGACTGGTTGCTGGCTTTCTCATTAGTATCTTCTTCTGAGGATGTTTGTTTTAAAGTTAGAAAAGTCAGCAACCATGTTACTGGCCTTTAAGTGACCATCGTTCTGGTATGAATCTTTTAGTGAGATTTTCTTGTGATTACAATGCATTTTCCAATTGAGCGGGGTATTTCTAGGGTGCATTTTAGTAGTCAGAACTGGTTTCCTTTTCTCATCTCTTTAGTGTACATCTGCTTTTTCTGTGTTTGCTCATTAAAATACACTTCTTTAAAAAATTAGGGACCACTTAAATCACACATCTGGTCTTAAAGAAGGAATTATATTTAAGATCAAAATCCTTACTGTACATTGTGTAATTTGTTGAACAAAATAAATTGACGACAGTCAGTGGAAACCCACATCACTTGGCTATATTCAACTGATGGGCTGTACTTGCCTGTGAAGAGAACGGTGCTGCAGTTTCGCCCCTGCCAATTCTGGATGCCTATCAACTGCATGGTGCTGGAATGTGCACATAGATCCCACTAGAGGAGGTCATGTTTGGGACTCTGGCAATGCTCCTCCTGTTCCTCCTCGTACAAAGGAGCAGATACGGGTCCTGCTGCAGGTTGATGCCCTTTTACGACCCTGTCCAGCTCTCCTCGTGTAACGACTGGTCTCTCCTCCATGCTCCTGAGACTGTACTGTGAGACTCAGCAAATCTTCTTGTGACAGCTGGATGTTTACGTGTTTCCTTCATTTCTTTGAGCAGTAAGGAATTAGTATGGATAGTGGTTAAGATTTTGCGTATACTTTGAGTATTGTTAGAAACCAAGAATGGTTATTCAATATCTTCATAGAGACTTGTATTATAGCCATTATGTTGCCCTTTCTGTCATTTTTATTCCCGTCGTTCAATCATGTGGTGCTTATAGTCTGTGGGTGTCATGATGAAGATTGCTAAAAGAAGGTTCTTTTTTCAGAGCTCTGGTGCCATGATGTTTTATTTGAATTACACCTCTATCAAAGAAAGGGTTTTGAATGTCCAATTATGCATTGTTGTTATTCTTCACTCACCCCTAATTTTCCTGCCTGTCTTTTGCACACACATCACAATTCTCTCTCATGTGCTCTTGCTCTCCTTCCCTTAAGTGCTGGCCCTGAGCGGTTGGAGTCATGAGTGCTCAGGAGGTGCCCACCGATTCTGAGCAGGTGGACACAGGGGGTGGAGTCCCAGATGCCCCTCACCCTACCCCCACCACCACCACCACCGCCGCCCCCCCCACGGCCCCGGTCACAGTAAAGAAAGAGCCCAACACACTGGGAGCCAGTAACGGGAAGGATGTTCCTGCCGAGATCTGCGTGGTTGTCGGCGGTGGAAGGTCTCGCAATGACCAGACACAAGGTACGTCACCTCCCAGTCCACACGCACTGGGCACATTTGTTTTACGCCATCCTCTGGGCACCAGATGGCCAAATGCTGCACCGTTTTAAGACCATTGCTTTTGTGGGATCCACGGTCTCGATTTAAGTTCTAAAGGAGGCCGTACTGTTTCTGTTGCTGCTCCCAAGTTGTGGAATCGCCTGCCTTTTATTTATTAGCTCCTTCACTTGTAGCGACATTTTTAAATCCCTATTTATGACCTATTTTTTTTCTTTTGCATTTGAGTCTGCAAATTGGCAGGAAGCTGTGTGTATGTCTGTCATGTCCTTTGAAAATATTTATTTAGCTAGATGTTGTATGTATGGCTTTCTTTTTGCTGTCCTAGGCACTTTTTGTTAGATTTTTGTTTAATTTTACAGCTCTTTGGTTGACCTATTTTGTTCCTTTTGCATTTGACTCTGCAAATTGGCAGGAAGCTGTGTTTATGTATGTCATGTCCTATGAACATATTTATTAAGCTATATGTTGTATGTATGGCTTTCTTTTTGCTGTCCTAGGCACTTTTTGTTAGATTTTTGTTTAATTTTACAGCTTTTTGGTTGACACTTGTTGTTTTTAAATGGGATTTATAAATAAATTGTATTTAACTTGATTAGGAAAATGCACTAAAGCCCCTTTCATCACCCTGTGCACCTGTCAGTTTACCTTCTGCCTCTATATCTACTTCTTTTCAAACCCGGGCCCCTGCAAATGTTCATGCAAATGTCCTCATCTCAACTGCTCCATTTTTACTTTGTTGAAAACCTGGGTTCAATACACAAACATGTTGTTGTTATCAGTCATCACCTTGCACTGATGATTCAAATTGGCCTCATGTGCCTCAACTCATTTCAGCTAGAAAGAATCTAGTATTACTGAGAAACATTTATGCTAAGAAACATAATAGTGCCAGACAGAAGAAGAGGTTATCATACGGCAATTCTTACTAAAAACCGTCTACTAATCATATGTCATGTATTGTTAAACACATATAAAGCAAGTCACTTATTTTAGTCTTAAAAGTAAGAAAATGTCTAAGTCCTGACAAACCGTGTGCAATTCATTGTCTGAGGTTTTTGCAGAACAGTGACAGGTAATTCCTGTGGGGTTTTCAGCCCTCTCCATGTAATGCCTTTCCTCTCCTCTCTTACAAAGGCTCCTATGTTTGCGGGATATGTGGGAAGAAATACAAGTACTACAACTGTTTTCAAACACACGTCCGTGCACACAGAGGTAAGGAAATAACACTCAGACTTTTTTGGTGTGTTGACAAGGAAAATGTTTTATACTATTAGTCTGTCATATAATTCCTGTTCTACTCCAAGCTTCAATTATGTTTGGGTCAGGGCTCTAAGTAGGTCTTAATTAAGCAATAAGGCACAAGGGGGTGTGGCATGTGTCCAGGCACTTTGCAAGGCGTCATGCCTGTAAACATTTCTTCGCCTTGGTATATTGGCAGTATACCACAAACCCACTTACCAAGGCCAGACCAGCATCGCTGTACATTTCGCAAGCTTTTCTTCTGGTATACTTGGATCGTTGTAAACCGAACGGTAGAAAGTTTGGTCTGTATTGCTCTAAATGCCCTTACCCAGCTTGTTGCTCAATGCTTTTATGCAATCATGTACTGCAAAGTCATTAAACTAAGGCAGCATTTTCTGTCTGTGTTTGGTTGGGCTGCTTGAGGAGAGTTCTGTGTGTTTTTCTAGCCTTTGCACAAGATCAATTATCTGTTGGAACACATGGCTTAGAGCAGGGGTGTCAAACCGGTTCCACTAAGGGCCGTATGCTGGTTTTAGTTTTTCCTTTCAACTGAGACCAAATTGAAGCAGGTGAAGGAAGATCTTAACTAATTAGGGACCTCATTAATCAATCGTGAGAGCGAAAATCTGCCCCCCGTGGAATCGGTTTGACACATCTGGCTCAGACTATTTTCTCAGGGAGACTAAGTACTGTATATAGAGCAGGATTATTCAAGCCCCGATCCGATGGTCATATGAATCCAATTTCGAGAACATTTGCTTGTCAGCTGCATTCACCAGCTAATACTTTTAGTTGTACACTGCTCAAAAAAGTTACACTACTCAAAAATATTAAGGGAACACTTAAATCACACATCAAAATGGATTGAAGATCACAATTTTTACTGTACAATGCAACATTTGTTAAGAGCAAAATGACATAACAGCGGTTAATGGAAACCAAAATCACCAACCAAATGAGGGCTGTATTCAAACTTGCACAAACAATCTAAGAAAAATGATTGAAATCACTGTCTGTTCCAACTTGCATGCATTTCGTCACGGCAACTCATAATGTGACTCTGTAGTGTATATGGCCCCCACATGCATGTATGCACTCCCAACAACGTCTGGGCATGCTCCTGATGATCCGGCAGAGGGTGTCCTGGGGGATCTCCAAGATCTGGATCAGGGCATCAGTGAGCTTCTGGACGGTCTGTGGCACTACTTTGCGGTGCCGAATGCACCTATACATAACGTCATAGAGGTTCTCACTGTGGGCCAGTCAATGGCATCAATGTCGTCGCCATCCAGGAACTGCAAAGCAAAAATGGTTCAGGAATGGTTTGAGGAACCCAACTCAATGCTCACCAGTAGCGACATGAACACTAGCCAAATGCAAAACCAGAGAAGAGTCATTTCGGAAGGATGTGCAAAACCACTGCCTTTTTGTGGTTGTCTTGCTGTGGCCTCTCCAATGCCCCTGTTGTCACTTGCATTTGCATCAAAACCGGTGGAATTGATTCACAATAGCTTATGCTTGCCAGCTGGACAGATTGATATCCTGGAAGTTTATTTGAAGATTGTGTTCTCTTAATTCTTTTGAGCAGTTTAGTTTATTTTCCATTACCTTCTTGAATTCCCTTTTTGGGACCTTTTTGTAATGTTACATGTGAGAGATCTGCGTGAGGCAATCTGTCAACATATCTCTTATTCGCGTGTCTCTCCCCTCCTGCAGAGTCAGACAGCATGCCAGGAGAGGGGGCACCACCCACCCCCAACAGTGAGTACCACATTTCAGGGCTCTAGACTGACTGCATCTGCAAATGAGCTGATTGCACCCCAAGAAAATGCCTATACATTAGTTAGAAGAACAAATATATTATTTTGGGCAGTTGGTTTATTTTTACATAAAGATGACTTCTGTTATTTAAATGGATTGCATATTTTAACTATTGTCCTCTCTTTGGAAAGACCCAACAGAGCAAAATATTCAGCATTCCACTGCCGGAAACCGCCCTGTTTATAATGTCCGCTATGACGCCAATAAACAGGCCGCCTCATCTTGGATGGAATGGGAGCTTATTTTGTAGGACGATCTAAGTTTTGAACTTAGTAAATGACATCTTCTTGTTGGCGATTTATTATATGCTGTACAAACTCATTGCGCACTAGCTAACTGGGACATGTTTTGTGGAAATGCTGGATGCTTTACCAGAGTTACATGCTTGTCGTGAGGGTGAATGAGGGGGTGATACTGTTTCACATCCAGCATCAAGTGCAACTCTGGAAAAAGACACGTTATTTGAATCTTAAATGTTTTATTTGATTTTGAAGGTCACACTGATGCAACCACGTAAAAAAAATGCAAAAAGCCAAGTGAAAAGGTAGAAAAATGCTAAATCGATGTTCTTCGCTAGGCAGTAACCAGCAGGATGTGAGGTCATTGAATGCTCATGTGTGCCACAGACCAGACAGTGCGGTTTCTGTGTGTCCGAATGCAGATAGCTTCCGCTACTCCTGTGACATCTGTGGAAAGAAGTACAAGTACTACAGCTGTTTCCAGGAGCACCGTGACCTCCACGCTGTGGACGGTAACTGAATAACCTCTCTCCTCTCATTTATAGCAATAATTCCTAATAGGCCTTCCTGTTCTTTGTCTATTTGGATTGAAATAAAATCAAATGATATTGTAGCCCTAAAGGCATGTAGCCTTTGTAGCCCTAACTATTTGACTGAAACTTCACTTCCACTATCATGGCTAACGCTGATCTAAATAAAGTAACCTGCGTGAATGAACATGTCCTCATCCTCTTTCTCTCTGTACCCCCACCAGACCCCTATGAGCAGGTTGTTCTAGGACCTGTGGAAGACCTCAAAGAGGAGGAGCAAGTGGAACCCTTCCAGAAGATAGGACCAAGTAATGATGCGCTGCATGCATGTGTACTGTTGCTTAGGGGTTTGCCATATCTGTAATCACATTTTTTGCTGTGTGTTTTATGTGTGAAGTGGTCCCCGTGGTTAGTATTGCAGATATTCAGTCGGTGTGTTCTCTACTGAATATTCTGGAAACCACGTCGGTAAAATACCAAGGATGCTACTTGGGTGGCGTCATTGCCGGAGGGGATGTTATATAGTTTTGGTAACTTCTCGTCTTTGCTCCTTACAGAAACGGGCAGTTATGTTTGTGAGTTCTGTGGGAAGCAGTACAAGTACTTCAACCCATACCAGGAGCATGTGGCTCTTCACCAACCGATGAGTAAGTCATCCCACTTTTCAACTGAAGGGACTAGTTGTGTGTTGAAGCTTAAAACCCCGTAAACTCACCTGGTTTTTTTCTCATCAACTGTGTTATCAGTTCTGTAAGATACACTACATGACCAGTATGTCAGAACCCCTTCAAATGAGTGGATTTGGCTATTTCAGCCACACCCACTGCTGACAGGCAAATAAAATCAAGCACAGCCATGCAATCGCCATAGAAAAAAAAGGTCAGTAATGGCCTGTACTGATGAGCTCAGTGATTTCAACATCGCAAAGTGATAGGATCCCCTAATTTTAAAAAGTAGCTACACAGATCTCCTTGCGTTAAGCAAATCATCGGTTGGAGTGTTGTAAAGCTTCTGGAGGAACAGATTCTCTGGAGGGATGAATCACTCTTAATCATCTGGCGCTCTGACTGACAAATCTGACTCTACCTGCCTGAATGCAAAGTGCCAACTTCAAATTTTGGTGCAGGAGGAATAATATTCTGGGGCTGTTTTTCATGTTTTTGGCTTGATCTATTAATTCCATCAAGGAACATCTTAATGCTACAGCATGACATGCAATGTTCCAACACGTACTAGAAAGACTTTATAGAATAGTATAAGCTGTTAGAGCAACAATAGAGGTGCCAAGTCCACGTTAAAGCCCATGATTTATGGAGATGTTTGAAGAGCATGTGTCCGTGTACTTCTGGTGATGTAGTATTGTTAAGTGATCATTGTTAAATCGGAGGTAATTGAGGGAACTCTCTCCCAGCAGATTGCTCCTTCGATACTATGAAGTCGCCTCGGTCACGTAGTTCGGGTGGAAACATGGACGTCAGCAAGTACGGTGCCATCAAGTTAGAAAAAGGTATGTACAACTGACCTGGAGTCTGTGCTTATACCTTTCACACACTGTCTCTGACAACGAAACAGACCATAGAAGTTGCAGGAGCTTACCTTCATAGCACCACAAACATGGTTTGTGGGGTTCTATACTGGAAACGGCTACAGTGGCTCTTAAGTATTTACACCCCTTAGGCTTTAAAATCAAAATTGATTTAATCAGTTGATCGACACAAAGTCCATAGTGTGAAAGTAAAAATTAAATAATAATGTTTAAGAATTTATTACAAATACAAAACAGAAAATCTATTGCATGAATATTTCACTCCTTTAGTTTATATTTGGTAGAGGCTTCTTTGGCAGCAATCTGTGCAAAGTACATTTTAAGGTGTTTTGAGTACATTTGAGATTTCATTTTTTTGCTCTTATGTAGTTGTGTGTGTACATATAATGCAAAATAAAAAATAAAGGTAAAACCTCAATTGAACAAAATATATTAAAGATCAAAATCTTGTCCGTTGTGTGATTTGATGAAAAAAAAGGACTTAACATGGTCAATGGAAAACAAAATCACCAAATAAGGGCTGGTTTCAACTCCATGAATTTACTAGCAATAATAGCAATTTTACATACTTTTGAGCCATAAGCAATTAGTAAATAACACTAACTAACAAACAAAAATGGTTACGCAGTGAAATCAAGGTAAACAATTAAAATCACAGACTCTTCCAACTTTTTTGAATTTCATCACATTTTCATCAATTCCCCCCCCCCCTTCTCGTGTATGGACCCTTCCTAAAGTTTAATTGACTTGGTAATATACTGTGATTACATCTTCCCTTCATTTATTTGGGCAATACATGTATACTAGTGAATAAGTATATACACTGCTCAAAAATATTAAGGGAACACAATCATCACAGTATAACACAGAGGCAATTAAACGTTTGTCATGTCAATCTGTCCAGTAAGAAAGTATAAGCTTTGGAATGGCAACCCCAAAGAAGGGAATGGCTTTGCAGGTGGTGGCAACAGACAATGGCTCTCTCCCTGACTGATTCTTCTCTAATTTAGCATTTTTTTATGTGAGGAGGAACATGTGGACACTGACTTACAAAATGACCTCCAGGGGGCAACCCGTGCGCATCTTTTGGACCGACTGTCAGAAACACACTCCATGAGGGAGGCATAAGGGCCCTACATCCTTAACTCGAACCTGAGGACAACAGGTTCACTCTGAGTAAATGTGACAGATGTAAAATAGTCTGGAGGCGGCGTGGTGAACATTTTGCTGCCTGCAACATCATCCAGCATGACTAGTTCGGTGGTGGGTTAGTGATGGTCTGGCTAGGCATACCCTTGGAGGGTCGCTCTCACCTCCACATGCTAGCCAACTGTACACTGACGAAACTGTCCGACCTCACGCTGTTGCAGTGGACCCTCGGTTCCTCCTGGTGCAGGTGATTCACAGGACGCCCTTCGCTGTCTCATCAGGAGCATGCACAGACAATGTCGGGAGTGCATACAGGCACTACTGAGTCACTTTAAGAGTTGCCGTGATGAAATTCACGCAGGTTAGAACAGGCTGTGATTTCAATTGTTTACTTTGCTTTTCGGAGTTTGAATCCAGCTCTGAATCGTCTGGTGATTTTGTTTTTCATTGACTGTTCTTACATACTTTTCCCTTTAACAAATGACACAATGTAGAGTAAAGATGTTTATCTTTAATATATTTAATTAATTGAGACCCAATGTGTTCCCTTTATATTTATTGAGGCATGTGTGTATGTACGTGTGTACATGCAATCTTGCCTACATACAGTGGGGAGAAAAAGTATTTGATACACTGCCGACTTTGCAGGTTTTCCTACTTACAAAGCATGTAGAGGTCTGTAATTTGTATCATAGGTACACTTCAACTGTGAGAGACAGAATCTAAAACAAAAATCCAGAAAATCACATTGTATGACTTTAAAGTAATCAGTAGGTAAATCTGCAAAACCTGTACATAAAATATATTAGGGCTGAGTACTTGATTTTAGTGTGAGTACTTGATTTTAGTGGGACATGATTTAAACACAGCAGGAGACATGTCAATATATTTCTTCCCTGCACGGTCGCTGAATTTAAAGTGATTCCGTACCTGTTTAACCTTTCATATGCTGTGGGCACAGCTTGAATGGCGCCAGCATCTAACATGTTTGTAAGTTTTTGAAACTGGTGTTGCATTCTAGCATTCGTTCCGCCATAAAACCTTTGTGTCATTTACAGGATTGGAGTAATTCCAGCATTGTTATTTTACCCACATAAAAATAATGTAACTGCTTATAATTGCTTGAAAATCAAAACAAAAAAAGAATTATTCGAGACCAGGGGTCTCCAACCCATGGCTCTGGAGCCACATAAGGCTCTTTAACCCTTTACATCCCAGTCGAATTCTAGAATTCTGCTGTAAATTCTCGAGAATTCTATAAATAAATCATAATTTCTCACACATTTCAAACAAATCGATATAGCACAAAATAAATGTAAATAAAAGTTAACTTTGTTTTAAAGAGCACACCACCTCCTCCACTTCCTCTGTGAATGCATTACACATTTGCTTCTACAAATGTGTCTTATAAACTCAGAAACAAACCAGATGGTAAGCTAGCATCAGCAAGCAGTTTGTTTCTATATAGCCTAACTGACATCTGTAGAAACAAGAACCAACATCTAAGTTGGCATAAAACAAAACCGCTTCTCTTTTACAAGATGGCAATCATTTGCGGTCTACACATCTAATGAAATCATAACAACGTAATCACATGGTACACATATCTCTCACATTACATTTGGTATATAAGTGAAAGTTTGTGGCGCATATTTCGGGACATTCAAGACATCATGATCAAGTGACAACGTTGTCAGCAAACTATAACGTTTCTGTGTCCAATCTTGGCCAGCTAGTTAAAGTGACACTTTGTTCCTGCAAAAGCGAAAAACATTTGAATGAACCAGACATTTAGTTGTCTAGTTATCTATGACAGTTTCCATTTATGAAAGAATCAAGAGTAATGCAAAAAAAAACTCCAACTGATTAGCTAAATACACTGCCAAATACCCAGACTGAGGAAACAACAATTCCAGCTCCACAGCTGAGCTGATGAGCTCGCCTATCAAGATATTGTGACAGGTATGTTACTGCCATCTAAAAGATTTTACCAACATTTCCACACACCTATACACAGTTTATTTTGTTACTCACCTCAAAATCGATATCGTTTTTAAAGAGCAAGGACATTTCCAACTTCGCATCACAAAGCAGCACAGAAACAGCCTCTTCTAACGTTCTAATGTTTTGGTGCTAGCGTATTGAGTAAAGAAATTTGAAAAACAAAAAGGTTAAATGACAGCATACCCTTTTTATGGTGCCTTATTAATGACAACATCCACAGGAATAGAGTTACAGATTTTTGTCAGGTAGATTTTGTGATATTTACACTACTATTACTGTGAAAGAAACCCTGCCGTTGTGGCCACAGGGATTCTGAAGGAAGGCCCTCAATGGCCGCTATGGGATCTAAAGGGTTAACGGCTAAGCTGCGGCTCTCTGGGGCGTTGACAAAAAAATTACATAAATAAATATAAAGGCTATTTAAATATTTGTATATATTTACTTTTTTGCACAGTGGAGAATCTTTCAAAGGAAACGGCTTTGGAGTTTGGTGGAACTGTCACTGAAAATAACAAATAAATGTTTTAATATTTTGTCAATAGTTGTCAATCATCTTCCACTTTCCCACCCTGGGTAAATTAACAATAGAAAATCCAAAAAAGATAGAAGTCAAGGAAGAAAATCAAGAGTTTAATCCTGTGTGGGCGCATTCATTTGTTTTCAACAATGCTGGCTTACCTGTACGCTTGTTATGTGGTGAGAAATTAGCAAACAACAAAAAAAAATTATGTTGAAAGATATTTCCAGAACAAGCACACAGACTTTGCTGAAAAGTATCAAGCTGGAGAAAAACAAGTAAATTCTCAACTGCGGCAGAAAAGTAAACGGGCTTTCACAAAGTGGATCAAGTCTCCAAACTGATCAACTGCTGCTAGTTTTCTAGCGGCTCAGGTGATAGTAAGGTGTGAAAACTATTCACAGATGGTGAATACATGAACGAATCCTTCTTAAAAATATCTGAGAATTTATTCTCTGACTTGATAAACAAAAGGGAGATTGTTTAGAAAATCTGAGATATGCCTCTCTCGGCAAAAAACGTTAAGGACAAGGTCATTAAAATGGCAACAAACATCTCCAGTCAGCAAATTGAGGACATCAATTCAGCTCCAGCATTCTCAGTTGCTTGGGATGAGTGAAGTGATGTAAACGACACTGAGCAGACGACACTGTTATGCAGATATATGCTCTCTGATGGGTCGCAGGAAGAAGTCATCTAATTAATACAGCTAAAACATATACCGCTAACATCAATGAAATGTCAATAATTGTCTTTTCTTGTTCTAGAATTTCCTAAATGCAAACTATAGTTTATGAATATATAGTATAACTATATATAAAACTATATAAGCTGTGACATCAAATGGCTTTTACAGCTCCAGACACATTTTATTTGGTGGCAAATAGGGGAAAATGTTTGCTGACCCCTGTTGTAGACCGAGAATTGATTTTAAGATTTCCAAAAATAATACATTGCAGTATTGAAAATGTATTCCCCACATCCTTATATATAATTCTATACTATATATAATACAATATAATTTGCCAACATCGTAAGCCAAAGCTACATACTCCCCAAACAGTCTGTCTACGTCCTCTGCTTTGATCCAGTCCCATTGCTTTTCTTATCTGTCTCACACTGAATCAGTTTCCCACTGTCTCCAGTGAGCAATCTGTCTATAGAGAGCTATTCAAAGCTTGGCACATTCCTCTAGCACAGAAATATGGGACAGAAGCGATGGTGTGGCGAGAAAACTAGTGGGACCCATATTCAGATGCTATGTGAATGTTTCTTTTTTTTGTTGACTCAAATCATCCCTAGGTGACATTAAATAATCCAATATGTAAAGTGCACAATGACTATTGATATTCTATAGGCTTTGGAAAGCATGTATTACATCAGTATCCCCTAGTTTTGTATACTAAGTTGTTTTCACCACAATATTAATGGGTCACTTTGGGACTTATTAAGACCCTAAAATCCCTTTTTATCGGGTAGTTGGTGCTGGTTAGCTGCAAATATAATGCCAGTCACTGTCGTGGTGGCCACCAGAGTGAGAGGCTAGTCACTGAAAAGTGTAAATTAACTTCTAAAAAAAGCATTTGAAAGGCTGATCCTTCAAGAACATTATGAAATGAAGCAGGTCAGACTTAAACCGGACATCAGCATCAGAGAACAGAAACATTTAATATATATATATATATATATATATACACATACACATATATATATATATATATATATATATATACACACATATATATATATATATATATATACACACATATATACAGTGGGGAGAACAACTATTTGATACACTGTCGATTTTGCAGGTTTTTTCTACTTACAAAGCAGGTAGAGGTCTGTAATTTTCATCATATGTACACTTCAACTGTGAGAGACGAGATCTAAAACAAAAATCCATGTATGATTTTTAAGTAATTAATTTGCATCTTATTGCATGACATAAGTATTTGATACATCAGAAAAGCA
Organism: Novumbra hubbsi; assembly: GCA_016801125.1. NCBI lineage: Eukaryota > Metazoa > Chordata > Actinopteri > Esociformes > Umbridae > Novumbra > Novumbra hubbsi. Next base: position 95,861 of record JACXGK010000128.1, on the reverse strand, counting down.
GAACTTAATATTTGGTACAGAAACCTTTGTTTGCAATTACAGAGATCATATGTTTCCTGTAGTTTTTGACCAGGTTTGCACACACTGCAGCAGGGATTTTGGCCCACTCCTCCATACAGACCTTCTCCAGATCCTTCAGGTTTCGGGGCTGTTGCTGGGCAATATGGACTTTCAGCTCCCTCCAAAGATTTTCTATTGTGTTCAGGTCTGGAGACTGGCTAGGCCACTCCAGGACCTTGAGATGCTTCTTACGGAGCCACTCCTTAGTTGCCCTGGCTGTGGGTTTCGGGTAGTTGACATGCTGGAAGACCCAGCCACGACCCATCTTCAATGCTCTTAATGAGGGAAGGAGGTTGTTGGCCGAGATCTTGCGATACATGGCCCCATCCATTCTCCCCTCAATGCGGTGCAGTCATCCTGTCCCCTTTGCAGAAAATCATCCCCAAAGAATGATGTTTCCACCTCCATGCTTCATGGTTAGGATGGTGTTCTTGGGGTTGTACTCATCCTTCTTCTTCCTCCAAACACGGCGAGTGGAGTTTAGACCAAAAATATCTATTTTTGTCTCATCAGACCACGTGATCTCCTCCCATTCCTCCTCTGGATCATCCAGATGGTCATTGACAAACTTCAGACGGGCCTGGACATGCGCTGGCTTGAGCAGGGGACCTTGCGTGCGCTGCAGGATTTTAATTCATGACGGCGTAGTGTGTTACTAATGACTCTCTTCAGGTCATTGACCAGGTCCTGCCGTGTAGTTCTGGGCTGATCCCTCACCTTCCTCATGATCATTGATGCCCCGGGAGGTGAGATCTTGCATGGAGCCCCAGACCAAGGGTGATTGACCGTCATCTTGAACTTCTTCCATTTTCTAATAATTGCGCCAACAGTTGTTGCCTTCTCACCAAACTGCTTGCCTGTTGTCCTGTAGCCCATCCCAGCCTTGTGCAGGTCTACAATTTTATCCCTGATGTCCTTACACAGCTCTCTGGTCTTTGCCATTGTGGAGAGGTTGGAGTCTGTTTGATTGAGTGTGTGGACAGGTGTCTTTTCTACAGGTAACGAGTTCAAACCGGTGCAGTTAATACAGGTAAGTGGAGAACAGGAGGGCTTCTTAAAGGCAAACTAACAGGTCTGTGAGAGCCGGAATTCTTACTGGTTGGTAGGAGATCAAATACTTATGTCTTGCAATAAAATGTGATTTTCTGGATTTTTGTTTTAGATTCCGTCTCTCACAGTTGAAGTGTACCTATGATAAAAATTACTGACCTCTACATGCTTTGTAAGTAGGAAAACCTGCAAAATCGGCAGTGTATCATATACTTGCTCTCCCCACTGTGTATATGTATGTGTGTGTGTGTGTGTGTGTCTCAAACTTGATTTATTATGCCCAGTTCAGAATCCATTTTCCAGGACCACTAAATGATGAAATGTTAAATTCTGATCTGGCCTTGCATTTAGCTGGATCTTTGCATGACTATGGTTCGAATCTTGCTTGCAGACTGTGGCCAGCAGTACAATTGTCCTGCGCTGCCTGAGGGGTTTTACTAATCAAATAAGGTTGCTTAGTTGCGTTCTAGCGATACCTTGTGGTGGCTTGTAAAAGGATGTGCTCATTTTTGATAGATCCAGGGAGGGATACTCTCCAGCCTTCTAAACTCCACAATAAGCACTGTGTGTACGATCCTGATTTGGTTTTCAGGCCGTGGCATATACCAATCGCACTGCTGATGATTGAAAAAAGAGTTTACATGATTTCTTTTCAATAGGAGGGTGGGTAGAATTTGCTGTCATTGTGACTTGGTGGTTAGCTGCCTGTCAACCTCATTATATCTCACCTTTTCTCTGTGTCTGTGTTGATTTCTCTTTGTTAAACTGCCACCCCTATCTGTGATGGGGAACTATACTCCTAATTTCCTACATGGTATATGGATGTACATAACCTACTATGAAAACTGTCATGCAACACTTGAATCACGTAATCATAGTTCAATGTTATAAAGTACCGAGACAATAATGCAAAAAATGTCAAAATCTAAATACTTATGGATACTTATGTCTACTGCAATGTAGCCCTCTATGCTAGGGTCCCATTTTGGTCAGATTAACATTACGTACAATAGCACCAAGTTTCATGTACACAGATTAAGTCCAGTCTAGGGCTGGTTTCATGGACACAGATTAAGTCCAGTCTAGGGCTGGTTTCATGGACACAGTCCAAAAGTACTTTTTGGTACATGTCCTGTAAATGGAATTACAGCCTGAAGTCTGAGATCACTGTATTTCCTGGTGATGTTCTGCCAGGCCTTTACTGTTGTTTCAGAACAGAATTCTCTTTCAGTCTTTTCTTTAGCAGGGGAAAGACATGCTCGATTTTAATTGAGATCTGGTAATTGACCTGGTTGACCGATATTGTATCATTTTAAATAAAAATAAAGTGTAACTTTACGAATCTGTTTAGTTCTCTGTATGTGTACAGTGAACTACATTTGTTTGACAAATATAAAGATGGTTAGCTACAGGTAGTCAATGTATTGGGTGACTCATGCTGGCGCATACCAACTGCCTTTCAAAGTTATGAAATGTATTTTAAATTTGCTGGATATAAAATGTAAGATATTTTGTTGGTATTCTGGAAAGACTGGTTAGTATATACTTAAAGTTCAGCCGACATTTGAAATGTCTGTAGCTATTAAAGCAGCTCACCATTGGTTGTTTTCCAATCAAAAGCTTTTACATCAACTCGCACCCGACAACATGCTTTTCTCAAAGCAATATACAGAGTAAAGGTTGAGCCCACTAACCAAGGTAACATGTTGGGTTTTTGGTCTTAGTCACATTCTTTGATATATAATATATTTGCAGTCTGCATCATACTTTGGAGGTTGAACCTAAACTACAAATACTATACTTGTACAGTAAATACCGAAAGTAAAGCTATGTCAACTAGTGTGCAGTATGGTTTTGCTTTGTCTTGTCAGTCACACTTTTTTTTTTATCTTCCACAGACATCCCCTTCAATCGTAAAATGGAAAGCAAAATGCAGTCCAGCCTGGTAGACACCAACAGTTCCCAGAATTCAAGTGGTGAGCTCTGAGGCACTTCTCATAAGCTGTGTGCCTATATAGTTCTTGGGTAGCTCTCTAAAGCTACATTTTACTTTCAGCTCGGCTACTCCCGTAATGCATCAGTTGTGAATGTCAAACAGACGGTGTGTTCTTCCAAAATTCGGGGGAAGAATATGGGGGTAGATGAAGATTAAACAAGACCTTATTTAAGTGTTGGCCATTTGAGTCCAAGCATACAACCACAATAGAATCCAGACTGTGGTTTGATACTTTCCCACTCCGCAGTAATCTACACTCATTTAGTTCCCTTGGTGGATTGAAAAAGAACAACTTTGGTTTAAATAAAAGTGCATAGGGGATACCCACTGAATACACAAAAGAAGAAGAGTGCAAAAGCACATTGAAATGGGAGATGGGTAGGAAATCGTCTCTGGATACGGGTGCAGTCTGTGTTTGAGTCCCGCTACCTCTCTCCCTCAGGTACTCCAAGTCCCCTGGTGACCGGGTCGTTCCCTGCATCACAGAGTGAGACCACTTCTCTGTTTGCCTCACCGCAAACACTAACAAATTGGACCATTTCATCTTCTGCATGCTGTTTATTTTTAGCATAATGTGTAGCATCTGGCGCTACTGATGTTTTCCTTCTCACTTTTCATTTTGAGCTCCATTCAAGCAGTGTTTGTGGCACTGTAATATTAGTAGATATCTTAAAGCAGGTCAATCCATAATGAATTGAGTGTGGCATTAATGTTTTAGGTGTTGTAATGACATCAAATGAGGAGAGGGACTAATTGCTGACCCGTATGTTACCTCAACTGGGCATATAATGCTCCTGTGCTATTCAACAATAACCTGTTGCAGTTGACAAGCCAGTCATGAATGTCATGAGAAAAAAAAAATCAACCTCTCAAATAAAGTTTTATATACATTTTTTACCAAATGCATTAGCCACAAAGTGCTTCACAACAATCATGGCATAAAGCCCCCAAAGACAAGTCAACAGTGGCAGAGACAAAGTCCCTAGGTAGGAATACCCAATCATTCTTAAATGATACAGATAACATGACAATATGTCATTAAGTCGCTTTAACATGTCCCTGTGTTTTTATTTCTGTTAAATCGTAACTTAGAAAAAAATGACACTTGCCACCAGTGGCCTATAACTTGCAATGCTCTGGAAAAGACTGGGCAGGGCCACAGTGGATGTGCTCTTTTTTTATGCTACGGGAACCCTTATTCTGGGCCTTGTGTTTCTAGAACCCTACACATGTGGCACCTGTGGCATCCAGTTCCAGTTCTACAACAACCTGCTGGAGCACATGCAGTCTCATGCTGGTGAGTCAACTGCACCTAGTGGAAATCGACCAGACTTGTTGTACACCTGGGGCCTTATTTATCTTAGAGGTGTTGAACGCACACCAATAGTAACATTGGTATATATGAATGGTGAGCACGTTAACGCGTTATTATCGCGTTATATATTAAATAACGCCGGCAATTATTTTATCTCCCATTAACGCAGTTTTTAAAATATTATTACTATTACTTTGAAAGTTCGTTGCTCACTGGCTCTGAACACACATACATAGAAGCCATGGCTCACAGGAATTGTGGGTTGTTAAGTACTGGCTGGGCTGGGCTGGGCGTCATCACGCTTCTCAACCAATGAGAGCATTTAGGGTGCTGCAGCGCGCACATGAACCAGAACAGAACTGGCGGGGACAGAAAAATGGAGAAAGGCACCAAAGTCTTACATGGACATTTTCAGTTTAAAACTCTTCCAGACGGAAAGGTTGATAAAACCAAAGTTATTTGTATCCACTGCAAGGTCGCATTTTCTTATCACCGGAGTACTTCGAGTCTGAAGTATCACTTAAATGCAATACACACCGTTGATGGTAGCAAGTCACCCACCCCAACAAACAGTGGAGGGAGGCTTCCGCAGACTACGTTGGAAGCAACGTGTGGGGAAAGTATAGATAAACAAAAGCAAGACACGCTAACACATGCCATAGCGAAGTGGATAGCTACAAACTGCAGGCCGATTAGTATCGTGGAAGATGTCGGTTTAAGGAACGTTCTTAGGATCGCAACGAATGACGCCACATATGAGCCTCCATCAAGACGCGCCATGACCAGAATACACGAGTTGTATGAAAAGGAGAGGACTACAAAAGCGACGGCGTTACAACCAACTGTTGCTCTTACTGGAGACTACTGGACATCGCTGGGTAAACAATTACATCGGAGTTAGTGCATTACTGTGCAAATCCCCGTTCCTTTTTAGTGCTGAATTATGAAAATGTTTAAACATCCCCAATTAAGTCATCAAACGTCCCATAAACGCTCGTTGGAATATACACTGTATCATTAAATAGACAACACGACTCCAAAAAATCAATGCAATTTTCGACTAAAACCCAAGCGCTCGATTGTAACAAAGGTCTGTCGTGCTCAGTTGTAAAACCAGTATACAATAAAAACATAGTTACAGAGACAGGACAATTCATGTTTGTTTAGCCATGGAGTTTACAATCCGTATGCTACTTTTATGCAATCTACAAAAGCTCTTTCCGGTAAGCGGCCAACATCGCAGTTTTGCAGAAAGAATGTGTTGTTCTACTTTGCCACCAAATTTAGCACAACCGTCTGTTATGCATTACATATCTGTACATTGAGTGGAAGCCGTTGCTTTTCAGTGTAGTTTAATTTACTTTAACCGTTTTTTTTTCATGGTGTCGTGGGTGTCTTCTGCTCTTCTGTTTGTATGTTAAAATCCATTTAGCAAAGAAACCCCTCTTGGATTCGCGGTGATTTGTGATATTGTATATGTATTTTTTGGCAGTTGTTCCGTTTGTTGATGATTGCATCACGAACTGTGGGCATCAGGGGGGGGATCATTGGGATGTGTGAGATTGTGTAATGGTCAGTAAGCTAAAGATGGTTACTGTTGTCTAAAGCGCGGGGTGGGTATCACTTGGATTTTACCGTTGTCACATTTCTAGAGGACATCTTAAAATCCTCTAAAATTGGCCTTGGAGAACGATCTGCTGATCAGCCAGTCTAAACAAAAAAGGCCCAGCTGTTTCTAAAAATAGGGTCTGCGAAATGCGGTGTATGCCATATCTTCCAACAATGGAACATCATCAATATCCAATTTTATTTTCCATTTTATTCAGTATTTTACAATATTTAAATAATAGTTTCAAACTTCCAAATTGCTGTGCTGTATGAATTATGATCCTAAATATTTACTGATGTGGGTACAATTTGCTAGGCTGTGAGTGACAAGCCCCTGCTTCCTTTATTCATCATGGCTCTCAAACATTCATGTTGATACATCTCACATGAACATTATCCCACGTATGCTCCGGAATGATTTTCCCGAGCCCTTAATAGTGTAGTAGTACCATGTGGGTGTTGAGCTTTCAGATGATATGGTTGGTCTCGGAAGAGTTTGCCGATTCAAATTCTACTTCCACATTTTAGAATATCATTATGCAACACACTGCTTCAATGTTATGTGCCTTTAGGTTGTTAAAGAGGGAGGGGCAAAGTTTTCATTGCGCATGTTTGCTATTGTTTTTCACATTACATTTATAATTCACTTTGTGTTATGACCATTGTCAGCCGTGAAGGTATTTCGGGTCACTGATTGTTTACTAACCTTTTCCAACTATTAGCCATTTGTATATGTATGTGTTTGTTTTGTATTTTTTCTGTACCTGTAAGGATGACTAGCTGCTGCTTTAGCTGTGGCTAATGGGGATTTGAATTAAATACAAAAGGCTAAAACTAGCTGTTAGCCACCATCTAACCCTGGTCAAGGTATTTTGTATTATGTTTTAGAAGTGTTCTTGTTAGAGCGTGTGTTCCTGATTGCTGTAGCACAGTTAGGCAGCCTAGGCAGATAACCTATTCTGTAAATATTTAGGATGTGTTTTTGTTGGAATCTTTTTATTTTATTATTGGTTTTGAATAGCCTAATGACTAATTAAGTCTGGATTACTATCTCTTCTATCTGTTGGAAAACTGTTTGTTTTAACTTAAACAACATTGTTAGTATGTTTACGATAACTGTTAGTATTTTAACTTGGCCAGCCTAGCTACACCATCCATTTTAGCTGTTTAGCCTATGGTACCCTACCCCATTAGTCAGACAGTAGATGGAAAGCTGACAGTAGCGGCCTAATTAGTCATTTAGTCAGAGGATTTTTCTAAAGCGTTCTGGACTGTCGTATTTGAGTGTGAACTTAACAACAAACATCTAGTACAAGACAGAGGAAACTGCTTTGGAGACATTTCAGTGAGACAATGGGAACGGTGAGGTACCTGTGATTCAATGGAAGGTTATCTGTGCTGCCTGCCACCAAACAACCTTGTCATCGCCCCCTGTAGACTAACTTTGGGCCCTACTGGACTGTCTCTCCATCTGTTGGAGGCTTAATGATCCAAACCTTCCACTCTGGCTGAACATTGTTGTATAGTTGTCCAGACCTACTCTGTTATGCATTGTAGCTAGTTTCAAGTTTAAATGTAACTAGCTATTCTATTTTTCATTCAGTTTCAGATCATTTCTTTTTATTCAAAAGTGCTTTAGCGCTTGAACAAATTGTGGAAAATCTGTGAGGGTAGTCTAGTAAAATCATTGTATTGGTTCCTATTGAATTACATCAAAGGCCCTAAACTCCAATAAGAGTTTTATAGGTTTGACTAAAGGATATTTGGACTGAGGAACCCTTGGTTTTTAGCTAAAGTGTTTGCTTCCATTTTCTAACCTTAAACTTACCGTGTATCAACCTAAGCGGTCAATTGGATATTGATCTATTCCCTAACCGTTACCCAACCTCCTGTCCCTGTGTCCCTCTAGCGGATAATGAGAACCACAGCAAAGGGGAGTCTCCAAAGACGTCCCCGGGGCCGGTGTCACAGGACCCGCTGTGGAGCTCCCCTCAGCAGCAGCATCAGCCCCAAACTCCAATAGCTCCAGTCCAGATACCAGCGCCACCCCAGCCGGCGCAGAGAAACCACTACGCCAACCGTAAGCTGCGGCCCGGAGATAAACCCATTTGGGCCAAACATTCAGAGATTTATCAGTTAAAATGTTGGTGCCCCTGCTACCGTGCTGAACATCAGGCATTGCACCGTAGCTGTCGTCATGGTTTTGTTGTTCCTGGTTACAGCAAGGGGCTGTCAGATTCTAACAGTAACCGGCATAATGAGATTGATGTAGGTTTGTTTTGTCAAATGGCAGTCATGCATCAATCACCCTATCTTGTGAATAAGATTGTGTTTGTGCACTGAATAAGTAAGTAGGTCCAAATGTGGTGGCCTTCTAACAGCATTATGGCGTAGGCTGTCTACAAAAAGTGACATTTAATAATGATGTGAATAGTGTTGTTTATGAAATTAATGTGATAGTTATTTATTGGGAAAAGAGAAGCAATTATTATCTGCTGAAAGGACACCAATTAAGAAAAAAAGCATAGCTTCCAAATGCCTATTTTATGGCCAAATTGTCTTTGGGAAGAGGCCCAGGCATTACTATGCTGATTAAAATTAAAACATTTCTATTATCATGATTTGTAGTTTTTACATATATTTTGTCTGAAACCATTCTATGTTTACAAAGATCTTAAAGTTTAATTCTAAATTGCAAATTTCGCTATGGCCTAAACTATGGGCTCCCAGTTACTCCAAATCTGCTGGTCATGGTTTGAAAACAAAGGATTTTCTTCGAACATCACTTGACAACCAATCAAACCCAGTTAATCTGTGCAAATCCAAGATGCAATTTAGTGGCACAAATGTAAATATCAACAGCATTAACAGTAAAAATGGCTTTAATAGTATTATGTTCAGTGATGTGCCATGCCATACATATTGAACATCTACTTAAAGAACCACTGTACCTCTATGCCTATAAAGAACCACATGGCGTTCTTCTGTTTCCTCTCTCACTGCCTGTTCCGTTTCTTCCTCCAGAGAACAGTGGGCTGCCGGAGAAGGAGAGGCAGCAGGTGGCCGAGCGTCTCCTCAGGGTGATGTGTGCCGACCTGGGTGCCCTAAACATGCTCAACAGTAAGGACTTCCTGAAGCTGGCCCAGACCCTGGTGGACACGGGCGCCCGGCACGGTGCGTACTCCACCCGCGACGCCCTGGGGAACATGAGCTCGCTCGCCCTGCGCCAGCTTCCCCGGATGTACAACCAGGTCAAGGTCAAGGTGACTTGCGCGCTGGGGTCCAACTCCTCGCTGGGCATTGCCGTCACCTGCCACTCCCAGACGGTGGGGCCCGATGCCTGCCTGGTGCTGACAGCCTACCAGGTGGAGGGGTCCAAGCTCAAGCGCTACATCCTGGGCGTCAAGGAGGCGGACCTCAGAGAGGGCCCGGAGCAGGTGCACCAGTGGACCCAGAACGTGCTGTCGGAGTTTGTGATGTCGGACATCCGCACGGTGTACGTGACGGAGCCGGGGGTGTCCGCCGCGGGGATGGGGGGCTCGCCCCTGGGCGGGGGGGGGCGGGCGCGGATGTGCCTGCGCTGTGCCGGGTGCTCGCTGGGCGCCGTGGTCCAGGCGGTGCTGGGGAAGCGGAGCCTGCAGGCGCGAGGGCTCCACGAGCTGGCCGAGCTGCTGGCCGCGTGCCGCGACATTGCCGCCTCCACCAGTCTCTCGTTGCGGGACGAGTCCACCGGCTCGGCGGATGAGGGCCCCTCCCACCCCTCCGGTCCTCCCGGGCCCAGCCCCACCCCTCCCTGCTGGGACCGGACGGCTGAGGCTCTGCTTCAGGTGCACGCCCACTTTGAGCAGATCTGTGAGGCGTATGGGAGGAGCAAGGCTACGGCTCCCACTCTGCAAGGCCTCAACAAACACATGTTGGGGACCCTGGCCTACCTGCTGGCCCCCCTGCGCCTGGCCGCTCTGGAGCTCAGCAGTCAGAGGAGGCCCACCCTTCAGCAGGTCCTACCCGTTTACCTGCGCCTCGAGAAACTGTTCACCTCCAAGGCTGGGGAGGCGGGGACTGCCAGCAAGCTCTGCCACTACTTCCTGGAGGCCCTCAAGGAGAACTTTAAGGTGGAGAAAGCCCACCAGGTAGCCATGGTCCTAGATCCTCAGCTGAAGCTACGTCCCGTTCCTGCCTACCAACACGAGGAGATCATCGCCCGCGCCTGCGAGATGGCCACGGACACCCGCGACGGGGGGTACGCGGCGGGCGGGGGGTCCGTAGGCGAGGAGGTGGACGGCCCCTCCACAGCCAAGCGGCCCCGCCCTGACGCATGCGGCGGTGGGGTGAACGCCAGAGGGGTGGCGGCCGTGTCGTCGAGCGAGGCGCCGTCAGACGAAAGCCAGACCCAGGTGAGACAGGAGGTGTTCCAGTATCTGGCCGAGCCACTCCTCCAGGGTAACACCCCCGACCTCATCCACTACTGGAGCAGCACCGTGGGCGACCGCTACCCCAGGCTGGCCCGGCTGGCGCTGTGGCTGCTGGCCGTGCCGGCTGTGGGCGTCCGCAGTGAGTGTGTCAGTGTGTGTGAGCAGAGCCTGGCTATGAAGAGGAGGCAGCAGGTTACAGCTGAGGAAATGAATAAGCTCATCTTCCTACGCTCCAACATGGCATGAACATGACGGTCCAATCGTCGACGCTGGGTCTAATCGCAACCGCTCCGTTAGTGACTACATAGACTCTGTCAAGATCTCAAGGATGTTCTGTAAAAGTAGCGTTGCCCTTAAAACACTTTGAAAGCCTTGATTAGTTAAGGGCAAATATGGACTTGTTAGATCCTGTTCCAAGAGACGAGGAATACAATGCCGATCTACTCAAGATGCTGATCTGGTTAGTGCCAAATGCAACAAAAAAAAATAAAAAAAGTATTATCAGGGATTCAATGGCTTTTAAAATGTATAAAATAAGTAACTAGGATGGTAAGGGTGTTGCATATTGTGCTAGCTTGTAACTTCTGGGCCTTAAAGCGGAAATTCACAATTTTTATATGTGGTTTTTGTTTTTTTGAACTTTTTTCATTGAAATTATTGGTGGTGCCATTCATTTGTCAAAAGAAGTATCTTAACTGATATGGACAACTTTCAGAAGAATGCTTGATACATTTTATTGATATTTTTTATTATTTTCTGAAAAAGCATATTTTGGTAAATACATGGATTTAGCTTTCTTTGACAATGTTTTAAAACAATTGTTTCCTGCACATTCTGTCCTAGACACTCAGATCCAGTCGGTTTGCTTGTGTCTTGTGGCACAAACTTGTTATTCATAAGCCCTAGTTGGTTAGGTGTGTTTGTTCTTGCCATGGATCTAGTATATTTACTGTCAACTTCGCTATGGCCATCCTTGTTCTTCCATTGTTTAATTGTTGATGATGTCTTGGTCATTATGTGGGATCAGCAGAAATTAAGAAATGTGGGCTCTCCTTCAAATTATTCAGTACAATATATAGGAAAATCAATATAATTCATTATGTTCTTTGAAAGATAGCTCAGCAATAATGCACACATTACTTAGAGGCTTTACATGAGGTAAAAGTGCCCTTTCAGGTTTTCTGGTCAACTTAATAAGATTTCAAGTGTCAAGTGTGATAAAACAAATAGGAATACAAGTATAACTAATTTCACATCCCCTTCTTTAAGGTTTTCATTAACTGTCCTTTTTAATTTTTGTCCCTAAAATCTCTTTTTGAATGAAGTAATTTACAACAAGTCCAAATATGGATTTGTGCGACTTGATGTTATCAAACAAAAGGTCACATATACTTAGGTGTGAATTTCCCTTTTAAGATTTCTCGCTTTCTCACTCTGAATCACGTCTGACCCTATACTGTACATTCGACCTAAGCGATATGGGAAGAAAATCTGTATCACATTAAATTGTTGAGTTCATGAGATGACAAAATAGAACTTTTTAAACTTTGCACAGTTGTTGTGTCGATCAATTGTCAGATTAGTTACCCATTTCAGCAAACCCATATTTATTTAAAAAAAATATTCTCTTAAAGACTGCTTTTTTAATAGGCCGTATTGGCTTAATGCCTGCGATATACAGTTGTTATGGTCCGGGGTCGAGACGTGTCATTTTAGTCATTGTCAACTTAAAGCCTTTACATGATCAGATTGCCTTGTTTTCACAATTCTTACTTTGCTTGCATTTGTCTGAGTAGCTCTTTGAAGGACTAAGTAAGTGTTCTCTAATGGAGGTGTATAGCCTTGCCTTAGAACGGTTCTGGGAAATTGTGTCATTGGACTGTTACTTAATGACAATACTGACTTGGGGTGGGTGCGTTTGAGAACACGTTGGCATGATTGCCATTGGCAAGTTGGTGTGTTTCCTTTATTATGTACAACATTCGTGACAATTAATTGCTCCAATAGAGTGTGTCATGTGGCCATGGTTTTCTATGGAAAACAGCCTGTACATTCCATTTCCTGGGGAATTCAGGCTCTTTGGGACGGGGGGTCCAACCCCGCACTAGATTACCTGGCCACTGGGTATATGGTCTCCATGGACTTGGTCCTTGTGTTTAGCCATTTTGTTTTGAATGTCTCGCACTACACTAAACACCACGCGTCTGTTTGTCATTGTCAAAATTATTATTCTTTGTTTTGTTTTCTTGTTTGAATGTTATACATCAACAATTGACCCATGCATTTCTTTTCAAAAGCAACTAGTCCAAAGAAACTGTACTGGTGTGACTGTTTCATTTTTTCAGTGCACATTCTTTTTTGTTTGTATAATGTTTTTATTGTAAGATAAAATGTTTTGGCGGATATTTTGCAGACCTGGGTTGAAATACATGTATTTCTGTATATGCTTTTAAAAAGGTAAAATATGCTCTTTGTAATTGTAGTATAATAAGTTCTAATGAATTGCCTATGTGAAATATGCTACTTATAGTATAGAATGTTTAATTCTATAATTAACCTACTTCTAATTAGCCTTATTGTATTTGAACGCAGGTCTCCTACGTTGATCTTTCCCAGTTTCCCTGAAATTGAGTTATGTCTGACTTGGGATGAGTGTGAAACTTTTTATTGCCTTTAATTAGTGTGAATGTGCATTGCATCCCCAAAAGCTTGACCAATATTATATTGGAAGTTTGTGTCATGCATGGGTACGTATTTTGATATTACACCCATTCAGTATAGATAGTTAAGACTTGATTTCCCTCCAAACCATTTAAATTATTTAATTTTACCTCAATTTCTACGACTGAAGGACACCGTAAAGGCTCTGATTTGTCCGACATGATACTTTTCGATCTTTTTGCAATATGATCCCATACTTAGTGTAGCATAGTTAAAACCACTGACCTTTTTTGAATTTTGTTTTGAAGTGGTTTTGTTTTCGTGCAACTGTTAAGGGATTTTACCTGTAGATCTTACATTAGGATTTCAAGCAGAAAAAATATCCTGAACATGCAGTCATTGATGTGGTGTTGTTGCTAATATGAGAATTATTATGCATGCTATCAATATTAGAGTATTAGATCTATTCTATCATATAAGCCAGAGTGTCTCTTCTAAGACTGAACAGTTTCAGGGGGTTGAAGTTGCCCTTAGGGACAGACCTATGATCAGCCTACCTCCTCTAACTTTAAACATTAGGGGCAGAGGCACAAAACAGACCTCATATCCGTGTCTATGGGCAACTTTGTGCTTCTCCTTTTAGGGGTGCAGTATGTAAATACATGATAACTGCTGTTATATTCCACTAGGGGGAGCAAGTGTTGCAGACGCGGGGAGCACCATTGATAACACATACCTCTTTTTATAAACTAGCAATTCAAAGGTTTTGATACACAACTGAAGCTGAACACTGTTATCGCAACATTAATTGAAACTTGTAACTTTAATTCTGATGCTAACTTAGCTTTGCAGAAACAGGTCTTGTTCTTATCTGGGTGGTGTGTTGCAAGATGTTCACTGTATATACAAGAATGCTAACATAAATACTCTTTCCCTCTTGTTCAGAAGTTTAGACTTAATATTCTTAATTCAAATTGAGCATCAATGTTGTTTATCTCATTTCATGAAGACATTATTTGTTGTTTTCTATGCTAAACTGCAAATAATTATTTCAAGTTCTTATTTTGATTCCATAATTTGTCTTTTAAATCACGCTTTGGCAGATAGATTTGTGCATTTGAGTTGTCTTATCGGTAGGTCTAATTTATACTTTTGTAGTGACACTATTTTTATATACTGCAGATAATAGGATACAAAGTCTTTTTGTTTTTGAATCTCAGAAGTGACAGCGCTGTACAATGTTCTGAAATACTTTACTCACTGTAGTATGTGCTGTGTGAATAAACTGGCTGAAATTGACGTCAGCCTCTGACTACTCTTATGTGCAGTGTCAATACGTTGAATGTGTCACTGATGGGACTCAAAACATGTAACCCGAGCTTGTTAAATCTCACGTATGAAGATCATTATGCAGGTTGATGCTTCTGGCATTGAAAGGGATCCCACGTGGAGAGGCCCAGCGAGGCCTCACGGAGGGCTGAACGAGACGGAAGGTTCTTGGAAAAGAGGGGGCAGAGAGGCCTTCCGTAAATTCCGACTCGCACATTGCAGGAAAACGAGAGACGCTGGTTGGTCGGGGGTGCGTGCAACGGTTCCCCTGGGGCCACTGGTGGGGCTAAAGAGGGAGGGAGGAGGTAGCGAGAGAGCGTGAGTGTGGATCTCGGTCCGCTGTGTTTCCTCCTTCCCTTGCAGTGAGCCCCTGAGGCGGTGTAGACTGCAGCCATGCAGAAACACCCGCGCATGTTTCCAAGGATACACCCACCACAAGCCTACCCATGGCGCAAAGGCTAATTCACAGCACATGCGCCTGTCTGGGCCTCCCCCACTGCTGAAGGTGACTTTTCCACACTGCTTAACCACAGTGTTGGATGCTGTGCACACGTTTTCACATTAACTTTAGCACCTATAACGTGTTGCTTTATAACTAATTTAACCTGACTAGTGCCTAATTTCATTGGCTGGCAGTTTGTTTTAGTGGACTGTAGGATTGTAAAGGATGATGTTTGCACCTTTTGACCAGTAGGGGGCAGCACTAGACTTTCACTTGACGTACCTTAAGTAGTTATTCCGGGGTGTACTAAGAGCTTATTGATAGATTGCCCAACTCCAGTTAACCCCTGGCTTTGCTGAGATGTGCTCTCTATTAGAGTGCAGGAACAGGCCTACGCCTCCCTGGAAAATGGAATGTGGATTTATTGATCATGTAACGGATTTCAAGACCAAAGGGCTGTCCAATCAGAATTGTTTAGGCTTCATTTCGCAGTCTACATATGTGCTTGTTTATTTTTGTTTCTGTGTAAATCAAGACCGGAGTACAACCCAATAGCCAGAACAAGTGAAGTGCGGTGGAATTTGGCACCTCTGTGTTACCCTTAAAATGGAAAGAAGAAAGCATTTTCCTGGGATTTCTCTACCAAGTGCAGCCAATTGGGAATGCCCCCCGAGAGAACCATAGCTTTAGCTTGCTTTCTGTATGTGCATCTCGCATCATGTACTAGACAATGACAATGACAAGGGTGCTGGTACCTCTACCTCAGGCTGTTGGGCTTTCTACATCTCTCTAGCTGTCAGCTCACGGAGCACTTGGGGACGGGAGGACTCAGGAATAGACGTATAGAGGACTCCTCCTGTCCCTTACAGTGGCCGCCGTGCTGAAGGTTTTCACTTTATCTGCACTGACACAAACGTACAGAAGTGCCAGCCCGAATCCACCCCACTGCTGTCAGGTGTCTTCCTTGCTAACACTCTACCTAGCTCCCCCTGACCACAGTCTCCAGGTGTCTGCCTTGCTAACACTCTACCTAGCTCCCTCTGACCACAGTCTCCAGGTGTCTCCCTTGCTAACACTATCTAGCTCCCCCTGACCACAGTCTCCAGGTGTCTGCCTTGCTAACACTCTACCTAGCACCCCCTGACCACAGTCTACAGGTGTCTCCCTGGCTAACACTCTACCTAGCTCCCCCTGACCTCAGTCTCCAGGTGCTTCTGCCTGCTTCTCCATCCATGCACACCTAAACAAAGAGAAATGCACACCTTGACCTGGATAAAACTTCCATTTATAGTATCGGAGCTTTTTACCAACTATATTTGTATATCGTTTGGAGTGTGTAAATGTCCTTTCTGACATACAGGTGTTAGTTTGAGATTAGATAATGTTACACTGGGGGATACTTGTAAAGGAATTAGTCTTGTCCTAAAACAACATAGAATCCTTGTATCACAACCGTGTTGGGGTTGTGTTTCTAATAGGCATTAAGCAGGTGTAAGTACGAACATCCTAAAAGCTACTGTCTGCCTAATAAGACAATCTCACCCGCCTATCACTGACTAGTAATGAAATACACAGGTGCTGTCCCCCAACCAACCCTAGGACATATAATGAGCATGTGTTAGTATGTTATATTTCACTGGTGGAAATAGTTGAGGACAAAGGTGTTACAAGAAGATATATTGATCTTAAGGAACATGAACGCGGTCAGTGTGTGAAGTGAGGTCAAGGTTGAACTGCGTGTCTATAAATACTCTACATTATTATTTATTAATCATACTAATGATCTGGAGACACGGGCCAGATCCCGGCATGATGTCTGACATGAGAATGTCAAGATGATGGCAAGTAAGGAGACCAAGCGTAATTGCAATCTCTCTAGTTAAAGCAGCACAGATCATACGCCTAATATTCAACCGGGAATATTTTTAAAGGTTACACAATTGCATATAAAAAGTTATTTTTATAGTACCTGTTACTATTAGTCTTTATGTTTGTAAAGGGGGTGTAATGATGAGATTCTATCAATGAATCAAGTTCATGATACAACAATATAACATTGAAAAGTAATTACTTCCCCAGCTTCAATAGCTGGTGTTGCTACCTTGAAAAAACGCAATTAACTTGTTTCTTGGAACTTTCTATTTGGCTGGCAGGTATGTTTGCCTATTCCTCTTCATCGTGCTGTTTCAATTGCACTGCACATTTACATCACACGTTGTGTTTCGATGAATAAAATATATCAAAAAAAATGTTGACTTAACAATGGTCAGTTGAATCCAAAATCCCCAACCGATTGAGGGCTAGATTCAAATTCACACTCAAAATCGAAAGTAAACAGGTGAAATCTAAGGCTGTTCCAACTAGTATGAAATGTATCACATCTCAATGTTACTCAGTAGTATGTACGCACCTTAAATGCCAATATGCACTCCTGACAACATCTGGGCATGCTCCTGATGAGACGACGAATGGTCCTGGGGGATTTCCTCCCAGATCAGGATCTGGGCATCAGCCACATCGGATGCAGCGATACTTAACGTCCCAGAGGTTCTCAATAGGATTCAAGTCTGGGGAACGTGATGGCCAGTCAATGGCATCAGTGCTTTTGTCATCCACGAACTGTCTAAACACTCCAGGCACTGTCCTGCACCGGGAGGAACCCAGGGCCCACTGCACCAGCGCCAGGTCCGATCGGTCTGGGGATTTCATCCCGGTAATTAACTTCAGTCAGGATAATGCTGGCTAGCACATGGAGGTTCGTGCGACCCTCCAAGGATAAGCCTCCCCAGACCATCACCGACCCACCGCCAAACCGGTCATGCTGGTTGATGCATAACGTTCACCACGACATCTCTGTGAAGAGAATGACTCGCTAATGATTTACCTGCCCATTCTGGTGTTTTATTGCGGATGCCAATCTAAATGATCTGAAATATAATATTTTGCCACACCTAAAGATGGACTCTCTAGTAAAACAGATTTTAAATGGAACATGTACGATCGTAGGCAACAATACATATTTTCAGTTTTTTTCTACCCTTCCCTACCAAGCGATGGATTAAGCTAGTCCAGAAAACTGTCCAGAAACCTTCCAAGAAAACATATTTTCTTCTCGTTTCTTGAAATGTGTTCAGGCTTCAGCCATCACTTGAGGGAACAGGGCCTGCGCCAAATTATTGTCAATCTCAGGGGTTCAGTGCCTCGACCTGGTTAATGCTGCCGCAGAAACCACTCTACGTGTTTTTATGGACAAGCGTCACTGCGACTGTATTTCAAGTAGGCCGACTTTTGAGGGTTTTAACCATCTCCATATGGATGTGGCGACTAGACGAGAATGGGGCAGGAACACTGGCAGAAGCATGTGTGCTGCTGACTGGGCCATAGTCTGACTTTGCACCCCTTACACATGTAGTTTATTCACTACAAGCAGGAAAGTTAAACCAAGTGCATGTCCTAGTAAGGTTAATATATCCCGCATCCAGCATCCCACAATTTTGACATTTTGAAAATCAATATTAATAGTCAGATCCAGTTCCTGATATTAATTATCGTTAATGTTTCTTGTAGAATTGGATACGCAAGACTTCAAAGCATAATCATCAGCATTGTTTATGTTCTGTGTCAACTTTAAACAACTATCCGTGTTGGGTGTCCGGCACAGCCTTTGACATCAGTGTAAAAAAGCATTAATGAGTCAAATTTCGAAAAATGTTTACCAGCTGAGGTCAAAAAACGTCCGTCAAGGGTACAACGGTAATGCTTCAACCAATAATCTCCACAGTAACTTTACAAGACTAACTTTGGCCCTCCTTTTCAAGACTAACCTTAGACCTCCATTCAAGACTTACCTTAGACCCCATTCAAGACTAACCTTAGACCTCCAGTTCAAGACTAAACTTAGACCTCCATTTAAGACTAACCTTAGACCTCTATTCAAGACTAACATTAGACCTCCATTCAAGACCACCCTACATGTTAAACAGTCGTGGTCCAACGTCTCCGCTTATTTCTGAGTTGAGGTTAACAAAACTGACACTGTATTTGGTTAATCAGTTTCTAGAAGTGTTTGAGTAATGAACGAAGTGCCTCTTGAATGAGCATATAGCAATCTAATAATGAAAGAAAATGTAACCGTATGCAAAAGCAAGTAGAAGGATGTGTGTGTGTGTAGGAGGCTTTAATGTGTAAGTGAAGCCTAAAAAGAAAATCTCAACATCAGCTAAAAGTATAATGGCATCAGGTATAGGAATAATCTGGTAAGAAGAGGACAATGAAATACATTTTTGTTTATAAAAGTGGTTCATCTTAAATTGAGTTAGCGAGTGACCAGATGGAAACTATGGTTTCATTACAACCTTTGGGGTGGGTTCTTGCAATTCGCTGCCAGAAACCTGTTCAATTTGAAGGGCTTCTTTTAATCTGAGCATGAAATGGGAGGAAGGTAATTTGATTGAATTTAGATGGCAGGGATTCTTTCAGTGACCGCCAGGGTGAGAGGGAAAGAGACAATGCTGTCCCCGTCACTCTGAGGCTGGAGGCTGTGACTTATAATTGATTGAGTGCTAAGGTAATATAAGAAAAATATAGTTGAAGAATAAATGTGTGTTTTGTATTATATCTATTTAGAGGAAATTCAATTGGTTGCATTGGGGATCCCTTGGAACTTTAGAGTGGGATATAGCGCTGTATTGTAACAAACCAATTCAATGGAATTGCCTTCCTAAAATGGTTTAGGAAGCCATACCATTACACATTTGCCTCCACAACAGTACCTCAATAGGTCCAATGGTGTGCCAGACCTGTTTACTAATTCAACTCCAATGACAGACGCGGAAGTTGGCGGTGGTGAAAAGGTCCGGGGTTTTGATGAATAGAAATGCTACCGTTTGCATCTCCTTTTGCATGTGTACTACCCACGATCAATTCAAAATATTTTATAAAGCTCTTTTTACCACAGCATTTGTCACTGCTTCCTAGCCACTGTGTGTCAATTTCAGTCTTTGGGGTTTAAGGCTGGGTATCTGCTTGACCACCTTGTCACAATTGCTAATGTAAAAAGGGCTTAATAAATTATATTCGATTCTTCCATTTTACTATGATCGAGCCTAGTCTGTCATTGGGGACCTTCAATTTCGCAGAAATGTGGGCATTTTTCCCTAGATCTGTGTCGAGACAAAATCCCTGACCTCTACGGATAATACTTTTGACCTCATGGCTTGAATTTCGTTCTTATATTTATTGTTTACTGAGGGATGGTATTTAGATAAGTGTTTGCCTTTCTATATCTTGTTCAATCAATGGAATTGATTGGAAGTTGTAGAAACATCACTGGGATGATCTCAATCTCAGCACAGTTCAATTCTCAGTGTAATAGTAAAATGTCTGAATGGTTATATGAATGAAACCCTACTAATTTGTTTTATAGCTTAACTATTATTATATTAATAATAATAATACAAAATGGCTTTGTCATTACGGGTAATTTCAGGAAGACCGCAATTAGCCTGTAATATGGAAGAGAGGAAATGTGGAATGAGTGAAGGGGTCATAATACACTGCTCACAAAAACACTGCCAGAGCCCTACAAAATGATCTCCAGCGGGCTACTGGAGTGCATGATTCTGACCACACTGTCAGAAACCAACTCCACGAGGGCGCAACGTCCTTCACTGGGACCTGTGCTCCCAGCCCAGCACCATGCAGCTTGATTGGCATTTGCTTGGTCACTGGCGCCCCGTTCTCTTCACAGATGGAAGCAGGTTCACACTGAGCACATGTGACGACGTGAAAGAGTCCGGCATGACCGGTTTGGTGGTATGTTAGTGATGGTCTGGGGAGGCATATCCTTGGTGTTCCTTACATTTTTGGAGCAGTGCATTGCGTTCATCAAGACCCGATTTGTGATTTAAGTGTTTTCTTAAATTGTTTTGAGCAGGGTTAATAACTTGCTCAATTTACAAGAATTTGAAATGTGGAAATTCGCCTTTCATGTGTTTTAGTATAGTAAGAGCATTAATGTAGGTGATGCAATTGATAATATGAGTGTTGTAACTAAGCTTACACACATTTCACGCAGACATAGAAAGCATTACAATTTTTAAGACACACTAGACGGTTAGGTACAAACATATCTGAAATGGCAGTGACAGTGCATAAAAATGTGGGGGTTCCCCAGACCAAGAGCATCTTACTGGTTACTTTCAGGTCTGGACAGGGACAACAGGCAGACTTACTGCTCACCCCACCGAGTGGGCTGTCTTAGTTCCTGTAATGTCTCCGCTCACAGCATGTGATGTATTGGTAGTTGGCTGAAATGTTCTACGGAAAGGGCTGCCTTTAAAGGTTAAGCATGAATAACTGACAGCCGTTATATGCGTTAAAACATTAGATTACTTTTTGGGTCCCATAAAATGTATATTGGGGGTAAACTTTTTGAAATATTCAGTTCACGACAGGCACACATACTCGTTTTCATGTTTTCTGGATACTTTCATGTGGTGTGATTTTCACAGAAACATGGATAGACCTCCAGGCAAGAAGGATCCTACATCAAGCCAGCATGGAAGCCAATGCAGCAATGTCCCCCTGGATTGCGGGCAGTGAGGGCCGGTCTAACTTAAACCCCAAAACAGCATGGCTGGAGGATAACATCCAGCCGTTCAGAAAACTTTTAGATTGTGGATTCCCAATGGCACTTAAATGCAGGGCTCAAAGCAAACCAATGACCAAGGTTGCATTGGGAGACATGACATCACATTCGTCATGTCTAACCCTCTCGCTTTTGGGTGGATTTCAGCTAACCTCAAATTGGAAAAATTTGCTCCATGTACAACTTAAATTGTAGGCAGGCAGAGCAGCGTATCGTGTCATCCCACCACTCCGGTGTGAATTCCATGCCCATTTCCCGCTCCCAGATATAGCTGTAATGTGTGTCCTGTGACAGAATAACTGAATACACAGATCAGCTATAACACGATGATCATCTGCCTAATATAGTGTAGGTCCCCCTTTTTGCCGCCAAAACAACCCTGACCCGTTGAGGCACGGACTCCACTAGACCTCTCAGCAATTTGAGCTACAAAAGCTCACCTGTTGGATCGGATGAGCTTTGGCCGTCTATGACCCTGTTGTCGGTTCACCGCTTTTCCTACCTTGGACCACTTCTGACAGGTACTGACCACTGCAGACCAGAAACACAGCACAAGCGCAGCAGTTTTGGAGTTGCACTGACCCAGTTGTCTAACCATCACAAATTGAGCTTGTCCATTTTTTTCTGCTTCTAACACATCAAATTTGTGGACAAAAGGTTCTCCTGCTGCCTAATATATCCCATCCACTGACCTATGCCATAATGACTAGATTATCAGTGTTATTAACTTCACTTTTTAGTGGTCATAATATCATGGGTGATTTGTGTATATCTGTGAGAGTATGTCTGAGATAGTATCACTTCAGTCAAGGTAGTGAAGACAATATACTTACCCAGGGTCGGGCAAGAGGTTCAGCTGGAAGCCAGCAAACTGTTGAGACACAATGCCTGACTTGCAGGTCATGGAAGAAGTGAGAGGTGGGTAAAGAGTATTTAGATACCAGAAAGGATAAACCAGAAAATATGTCCTTGTCCTACAGGTTTTTGAGTGTCCTAAAACCCTTACTTGCCCAGAGACAGAAAGCAGTGTATATTATGGATTTGAAATATCCTCAATCCATTTAAGGTCTGAAATTAAACCACAAGAAGGATCATTAAGAGTGATACACATAAGACAGAGTACTATTGCCCGGGGACTCCGGAACCTCCAAAGTCCACACACAAGTTCTGTTCCATTAAATCCGAAGATTACTTATACATAGCAGAGGTAGTCAAAGTTCTGGAGTCAACAACACAATTCAGATCCCCACTATATATTAACAGATGTTTGTTTAGAGAAAGTGTTTTCCCCAACAACCCATTGGCATATATTGCAAGGAGCGTATATGTTGACCAAAACTACTGGTATGTGCAAGTTGGTGCCAGTTACAACTACATACCTCCCATTACTGGCAGAGTTTACGTTAGTAAAATGTTAAAAATGTCAATGGAAGACCTGTCTAAACCTGGAGGTTGGCCCCCTTGAGTGATGCTTAGTGCAAAAATAAATCTCTTGCAGAATTCCAATCACCCGAGGGTTGCAGGGGTGCAAATGGGCCTCCAGTTTGACTTGTCTTGCGACCAGTTTTTAGTTCTCAAACGTCTGTCGGGCTATCGAATCCTCGAGGGACACTATGAAGTCGCTGTAACAATTTAGGTCATGTATGAAGGCGTCCATTTGGTAGACCTGATCCTCGGCAGCAGGACCTTGTCCTCAGCAGCTGATACCATACAGAGAAGAAGAGGATATTGCCAGAACTGCCTCCATAGCAGGTACCAAGGATGTCTTGATAACAGACCTCAGCTGAACTGCTATGAGAGCTGTAATTTCCAAAACGAGAATAGAGAAGAGATCTTGGAGGTCTGAGAGAGCAACCACGCTCTCTGCTACATGACATTGAGATTCAACAAATGTGGGCGAAACGTTGGTTGCATTGTACTTGTTTCTCCAACTTTGAGACATTGAAATGAAGAAGGTAAGAGACAAACTAGTCAAAGTGTCTGGTATGGAGTGAAGGTGTGCCAAGCAAAAGTGTGCCAAGCAAAAATCTAAAATAATTAGCTAAAGCACATGAGCCCTTCAAAGTGCGTCTACTCTCTCCACATGATAAACCGGAACTCACCAAAGGATTACATTCTTAAAGGCTTTAATGACATCCTACGGGGTCCGGGCACCATCCAGCTGACCCATTCTGGTTTCATGTTTTAAAGGACATTCTCATTTCACTTTTCAACTATGATTTTACAGCTGATCTTACACAAATGTACATGTATGGAACGATATCCTCACCACTTCTTTCCCTAGTGGTGTCAGTGCAATGTATGGTCCCCTGGATCATCCTCAAAAATAGAGTAGAGAGCATTTAGGTTTGCACTTCATCACCGTGGCAGATTAAGTCCAGTGCATTAATGGATTATCTTGGACTGTTTTTTCCTGTTTGACTTCAGACCATTCAGTGGCTTGGATTACAAACATTTTCTCCATGCATTACTGGTAGATGGTGGACATGGGAATATGGAGGTTGGGCATATACTATAGGTGCATATGCAGACACACACACACACACAAATTTACTGCTGGAGAAAAACTCCTTACCACACTTTACACACGTGCATTCCACTGCTCGTGCTTTCTCTCTCCAAGATGTAATTTCCCTCTCAGATTGTTCTGCTTCATGCTGGAATTAAGCTGCCATCTAGCCATAACAAGTGTTGTCAGAGAAAAGCCTAAATGCCATTTCATGCATTGAAAATTGAGTGGTAATGCAAATCCTAACTGCATCAGTTAGCTGTCTTTTAACATTGTGACATCTCATGGATTTTAGAGTGCAGAAGAGAGTACAGTACCGTACAGCTTGTCATGACAACACTTTTTATCCTTTATTTGGATTATAGCGCAATGGGCAATGGCCATTATTTATAAAAGAATATACAGAAATTACAAATACCTTTTCAAGAGAAATTAAATATATTATTATTATATATTTTCTTCTAGTAAACCAGCATTGCTATACATTGAGTAATGCTAATTACAATCAAAAATATACAACAAGCTTGAAAGCAGCTCCTATTATTCTGTAATAGTGGCAATATCTGTAAAAACTGTGTTTTTTCCTTGTGCTTTATTTTCAAACCCTGACCCACCATTGACCCACAACTGTCAATCCATGAAATAGGGATATTGCAAGCCAGGATTGATTGTTTCGGTTCCTGGAAGACTTCATAAATTTCATGTGGGGGCCAGGAAAAAGACATGATGAATGGCATCTAGGTGGTGCTATTTCGTTTCAGCAAGCTGACCACCAGTCTATGCAAGTTGGACTATGTTATCCAGGGACTGGGGAGGCATTGTCAGCAGGGATATTCTGCTCATTGCGCTCTAGTGACTCCCTTGAGTGATGGGTGCCTTCAAATCCATCTGTGGTTTTCAGGTGAGGGAGCTTGGCCTTACATTCGTTGACCTCCATGTCGGAATTTTAAGGTGCAGACAAAAAGCAGGATGGCTTGATACCTATGAAAATACTTTGTCCACATATTCTAACAAATCTGCTTGGAGTTACAATTGGAAATTGTACAAGAGAGAAATGGGTACAAATACATTTGTGATTATTTTTATTATTATGACACGTGGGTGCGATGTCACAAAATATCCCAGTTCAATGGTTCAGAATGTATCGTATCATCCCTCTAGGCCAGGGGTGGGCAAATATTTTGGCTCGGGGGCCACATCAGGATTTTGAAATGAAATGTTTTTGTAATTTGTTAATCATAATTGATTTGGAGGCCA